>CM029678.1:7974134-8211485 GCA_017311315.1 Dendrocalamus latiflorus | reverse complement strand
GCCGCGCCCGCCTCGGGTGCGGGCGACGGCCCTCGCATAAGCACAACCTCGGCCCCGTCGAAGCCTTCAGACTTCCCGGCGCCTGCGGCCTCGAGGCCGCCCGAGCTTCGGGACCCGAAGACAGCCCTCGCACAAGCACAGGTGGATGTGCGAACTATCCAAGTCATCAAAGCATCACAGGCCGATGGGACGGAGGGGGCCAAAGGACCCAGCGGCATGGTTTCGGCCCGTGAAGCCCTTCACCATGAGAGGCTCCTGTTGTAGGGGTGGCCCCCACCTAAGCCCAGTAGGCCTGTTAGGTCCGAAACAGGACATGTGTAATGACATAAGAGCCCCCGAGGGGAATACTCATGTGTAAGGGTATAACTGTACAAACACTCCCCATATGAATATATATGTGGCATAGGCCACGGGAGGAAGGCTCCAAGCCATTCATTTTACTCAACCCTCCACTACCACTCTCTCTCTCTGTTTGGTCTGTAACCACAACAGTGCCCAAGCTCCATGATTGAAACTTTTCATCTATGATTGATTTAGCATGTTAAATCAATGACTTCCTATCCAAATCGATGCCTTTTTCGAATTAATGAATGATGAATATTAACGAGTTTATCTGATATATTATATACAATTGCACTTGCATATATCTGAAAGCAATCCAAAGATAGGGAGGCTTGGTGCCCAAACACCATGGCGCCCTTAAAATTTTTTGCACACGATACATATCTATTTTAGACTATAGTGCCAAGTCTCTAAGGAGCACTCATTACTTTTACTATATATATATATATATATATATATATATATATATATATATATATATATATATATATATGAAAATTACTTAAGGCACCTAGGTGCCTTGGCACCCACATCAAGAATTGTCTGATACACGTGTATGATTGATAATTTTTTTGGAGTTTGGGTATGAAAATATTTTATACTCTTGATATATTTATGGTAAGTGAGTTTTGAACTCAGTTCAAACTAGTTTGAACTACTTTTGAATTTGATATGACTACGGTGAGTATATACCACGAAAGTAACTCAAACTGATAAAATTGAGGTTGAATTTAGTTTCTTTTGGAGTTTGATATCTCAAATGTGCTTTTTTATGAGTATGTCAAGATACCCACGTTAAACATCGCGAATCTCAAAGCACATCAATGAGTATTGCTATGGGTGCCTAGGCACCTAGGGGCATGAAACACTTGTGTGTGTGTATGAAAATGGTTCCATACTCCTAGGAGTACGTATTTCTACTTCTCATATACAGTTTAATGGTGTTATTATATATTTTTATCTATTTGAGCATACTCTAATAATGATTATAATATACTCCAAAGTGAGTTCCATGAAAAAATTCATAAAATCCACTTTTTATAACATAATTTGTGTATAAATTCTTTTTATATATGAAAAATGATATATAGCAAAAATAAAGGATTCTAATGAAATTTTTTCAACCAAGTCGCATTGGAGTATCTTAAAATTAGTATATAAGTATACTATATATATATATATATATATATATATATATATATATATATATATATATATATATATATATATATATATATATATATATATATATATATATATATATATATATATATATATATATATATATATATATATAACCCTATATCGTATCTCGCAATGTAGGGAGTATCTTGCGTAACGGCGAGTATGTACGTGTAGTATGCGAGTATTTAAGATCATCTAGGTGGTATGAATTATTTTTCAGAGGTGGTATGTACATTTTTTTTGATATACTCCTTTTTATGCACGTATATGAGGGTATTTACAAAATACGCTAAAAACTATGAACTCCTTTACAGGTTTTTCGTGTGGTTTACATTGGAGTACCTTATAATTAGTATACAAATATAACTAAAGTGATAAAGGAGTATTTCAAGTTTGTTTAGGTGGTATATTAGAGGTGGGTGTAATTATACCCGGGTGTAAAAAGGTATTTTTCACACACACACACACACACACACACACACACACACACACACACACACACACACACACACACACACACACTCCAAAGGGAGTATTGAAGGGACGGCGGCAACGTCTTGGCAGCGGTGAGGGCAAGGAAGTAGTCGCCTGAGGCGATCTTCGCAGCCGGGCGGCCTCAAGGGAAGGGGATCAACCTCCTGGCGGCATGGAGGCGGCAGCGCCGAGGGGATGGTGGCGTCATCTTGGCAGCAGCGAGGGCAGGGAGGTAGTCGCGCGAGGCGATCTTCGCGGCTATGTGGCGTCAAGGGAAGGGGATCGGCCTCCCGACGGCGTGGAGGCGACAGCGCTGTCTTGGCGGTGGCGAGGGCAGGGAGGTAGTCACGCGAGGCTGGCGTGGGTAGGGTTGGCAACGGGGCTCATCCCCGACGGGACCTAATCCCCGTCCCCGATCCCCGCGAAATTAAAATTCCCCGAACCCCAGCCCCGGCCCCAGGCTCGGGGCCAAGTTGGACCCATCCCCGTTCCCCGACGGGCTTCGGGGGCCCGACGGGGCAAAATTCCCCGCCAACAGGGGCCACATTGTCGGTTACTGGTTTTTTTTTTCTAAATGTCGACATTGCAATGTTCTAAATGAAAAAAATCTATCATCAGTTTTCTATACCAACTATCATTGCAGCGGTAGGGGAGCCGGGCGCGGTGGGGGCGGAGGCACTGGGGGAGGGGGACTGGGGGCGGCAGGGTGTAGGGGGCAGTCGGGCGCAAGCGCAAGCCGCAAGGGGAGGTGTTGGCGGCGCTGGGGAGAGGGACTGGGGCGGCGGGGTAGGGTTTTTTGGGTGACTTTTATATGAAGTGTAGAGGACCCCACATGTCAGTGATCCCCGACAGTTAACGGGGACGGGGATCACTTCCCCGGCCCCGGCCCCGCCATCCCCGACGGGGACAGTATTTTGCCCACGAAAATCCCCGCGGGGAATAAAATCCGCCAGACCCATCCCCTAATAGGCGAATTCACCGTCGGGGATCGGGTCACCATTGCCATCCCTAGGCGTGGGGAATGGGGGATTCTGAAGGGCTGACTCGATCTGAGCTATTGGACTAGAGGAGGGTGTCATAGTAGGTCAGCCATATTAGGGGGTGTCCATAAAGTATCAGAGAAGTATCGGATTTATTTTCTTTTCTTGAAAATTCAAAAAATCATAAATACAGATAAGATACATATCCAAACGTATCGGCAAAGTATCCGTATTTGATATGGTATATCATACATGACTTTTGGAAAGCATCCACGTAACGTGGACCGATGACACACGAAGTGTGCACGATTGGTTGCATGCACTCGCGCTGCAACCAGTGGCGGGATAAGCAGGAGAGCGCCCGCGCGCAACGAACACCTCGGCGTCGTGCCCACGGCGAGGCCACCGGCGCCGCCGCCGCGGCCCCGAAGTGATAAATGAACAACAACCAGCTGCATAAATGCGTGCTGGCTGCAGTCTCGATATTATAGTGCCTACGTGCAGCGGTTACCTAAGATCTAACTAACTGAATCTTGGTATTCCTAGCCCTAATGGATCTGTCACAAGCCACATATGTATCGCGTGCACATGCAAATGCTCAAACCCTAGCTGCCTACCCAACCCGGCGTGTGCACAACGTCCGTACACCAGTAGCGCAGCCAAAGGTAGACGGTGGATCATTTATCCTGTCCTTGCATGGACAGGATATTTCGGCCGTGTTAATGCGCCTGCGCTTTCTTGCCCATTTTCTGATCTCACCCGGCTTGGCATGCCGTGCGACATTGCGTCTGATAAATGCTCTGGATTGACGTACGCTCGCTTCTGATTCAACCACGTCTATTGCTGCATGCCGGGCGCTGCAAAACGTCGGCGGCGGCCCTGTTCTTTTCGGCCGGTTCATTTCTTTCAATAACTACTTTTTATCAGATTAATCAGTCGTAGCAAAAGTTAACCTGGTTAAATTCGTAGTAAAAAAATCATCAACCGTGGTCAAATGAATAGGGCTATCCATCCAGCTTACTTCTCCCACCATGGCTGCTTTTCTACAGACTAAGAGCAACTCCAACAGTTTGCTATCCCTCCTCCCCATTCTTGAATTTTTGGCAAATTGACAAAAAACAATCTCCAACAGTTTCCCATCCCTCCTCCCCATCTTTGGCAACTTGGGAAAATTCCCTCCCAGGCGCAGATATATGCGCGCTCGCCCCGACTCCGCATCGCGACCACGTGCGCCGCCCGGCCTCTTTCCGCGTGCGGCAAGTCTGAGGCTGAGCACGTGAATTGTAGACGGCGGCGGCGATCCTCTGCTTGCCACGCATTGACATCCAGGGAGACCACGCCGGCGGCGGCGATCCATCTGCAGCCGCGCGTCCACGTTCAGGTATGGACGATCGATCATCCAAATCTCGATTCCGGTGGTAGGGTTCAGATAGGGTTTAGGGTTGCGGCATGGTGGGTTGCCTGCTTGCCGCGCTGATGGGTTTAGGGTTGCGGCATGGTGGGTTCAGATAGGGTTTAGTGTAGCAGATAGGGTTCAGGTGAAGGCCGACGTGCTGCTGCTGCCTTCGCTGCTGCTCGTGGAGTTCAGATAGGGTTGCTGCAGATTGTGTATACATGTATTCAATTCATTCGTAGTTCTTCTTTATTTTTTGTTTAATTTGCTGCTGTTGTAGTAGTAGATGATAGTGTACACATGGATTATTTGCATTTGTAATTCTTCTTCATTTGTAGATTCGTTCAAATGGAAGGACGGGGATTTTGGACAGGCATGTTGACGGGAGATGATGAGCATGTTGCTGGTTTGGAGGACCTCACGTTCCCGATGACACAAGGAACTCGGGAAACTCATGATCTTCCTTCTGAAGTTGAACAACTTGACGTGCAAGTGCAGCCAAGTCAAGTTGTTCAGCCCCGTCGTAGAGCAAAGGGATTGGCTAAGAGGACAAAGAATTTTGATCCGAAGGAGGATCTAGTTGTATGCTCAGCATGGTTGAACGTGAGCAAAGATCCTATTAACGGGGCCAATCAATCTCGTTCCACGTTTTGGAGTAGAGTTCATGCTTTCTTTGAGAAAAACAAAGAAACAACAGCTTTCAGGACAGAGAGTTCTCTTATGCATAGGTGGCTGACAATTCAGTATCAAGTGAACAAGTATTGTTCATGCATAGAGGCGATTGAGCGTAGGAATCAAAGTGGAAAAACTATCCAAGACAAGGTTTGTTTTGCACGTTGTTTTTTTATTTGGTTTATTTCAAAACATATATGCACTGACTATTTAACAATGAATAGATTGCAGACGCATGTGAGATGTACAAGGAGTTAGACAAGGACAAGAAGACATTTACTCTTATACCTTGTTGGAACAAATTGAAGGAAGAAGACAAGTGGAAAGCCAAGAGGGTGGAACTGCTCGAGCAAGAGAAGGCAGCAGCCAACAAAAAACAGAAGGTCAACATAGACTCGACGCCAAGGAATGTAGAAGCCACAGACAATGAAGATGACTTAGAGATTGTAGCTCCAGAATCCGAAGGAAGAAAAAGGCCACAGGGTGTGAAGAAGGCAAAAGAAGCTCTTAAGCGAGGAGGTGGCGAAGCTTGCTTGGAGGCTTTGGACAAAATGTTGGCTAAGAAGGAGGCTTTTGACTTGGAGAAAGAGAAGAAGAAAGAGGAGAGGTTCCTGATTTCACTTGAGCTAGAGAAGAAGCGACTGTCAATAGAAGAAAAAAGAGCTGAATCGGACTTGATCAAAGAGGAGAAAGAAATTATGACAGTGGACATGAGCTCCCTCACCCCGCTGCAGCAGCAGTACTATCAGACAATGCAACAGAAGATCATCGCCCGGCGTTTGGCGAATTAAATTTAGTTGATGCTATTTGATTTCTTCAATAATCAGTAAACATTTGGTTTTAGTTTGTGTTTGATAGAACCTTTTATTTACATGTTTCAAGAACCATGTGCAGGAAGATCAACATCTAGTTTGCCGTGTTTCATCAAAAAAAACATCTAGTTTGCCGTGTTGCTCAGAACATGTATGTAATGATCAAAGACGCTCAGAACATGTATGTAATGATCAAACACAGGTATGTAATGATAAACAGGTAGCACAATAACACTTTATAAAAAACTGTTAATTACACTTGAGTCAAAACTTAAAATGATCCTAACAATAAAATGAAAATATAATGTAGCTAATATAAATCTGGATGATTGTTCCATAGGTGCTGAATGAGGTCTTCTTTCAACTTGAAATGTGTTTCCTGGTCTCTGATCCTTTTATGAGCATCAATAAATTCAGCAAGTGTTCGAGTAGCCTGGCCACGACAAGGTTGCACATTTTGACCACCATAATCGAACCGCTCATCTGGGTCGACGAATCCTTCATCTTCAACAATCATATTGTGCATGATCACACAAGCCCTCATGATCAAACCAAGTGTCTCTGTGTCCCACAGGCGAGCTGGTCCTCGAACAATGGCGAACCTAGATTGCAGAACCCCGAAAGCTCTTTCGACATCCTTCCTCGCTGCTTCTTGTGCTTTGGCAAAATATTTGTTCTTGTTCCCCATAGGAAGAGAGATGGACTTCACTAAAGTAGCCCAAGAGGGGTATTGTAGGAGCCCAGATTATACAATCTGGAATCCTCTGTGATTCCATCGCACTATTCCCTGGATCAGTAGATAGTGCTCACAGATTACAGTTCTGAATATCAAAAGTACATATCAAGCGGAAGCGTAAATTTAATAGTAGACTTACTCATGGGCCGATTAGGCCGAAATCATTAAATTGCAGCAGCGGAAGAACGAAGCACGCAAGTGGGACCTTCAGGACATGCCCACAGGCAGCCAACTGGAGGTTCGCGACCTAGCCCTTGACATCTTCATCTTCTCTGCCAGCTTGTCCAATCTTGTTGCTGAGGCGAGGTGATTTGATTCCTGATTCTGTATTTTGTCGCAAAATGCGAGCGTGAGCACTCCGACCCCGTGCTCCGCGAGCCAATACACATAATGCAAATAAATAGTATGCATGGTTTATCAAAGGAGAGGCTCGGGTTATTTTATTTGCCAAAAATCGCTTTAGTAGCATTGCTATTATTTAATCACCGTGTTATTGTTGCTGCCTATACTCCACACGGCAATTGCCATAATTGACTTAATCCACCAAAGGTACACTTTCGATACTGATTGCTGTCTAAGACTCCAAACAGCGACTGTCATCATTTAATTAATCCACCGATCATATACTTTCTATATTGATTGCTGTCTAAAACTCCAAACAGCGACTGACATCATTTAATTAATCCACCGAACATTCTCATCAAGATTTTCTAACAATCCAATCCTTTTTATTATTGATTCGAATCCACCAAGAATATCATTGAGAAGCCTACGATTGAATATTATATATCCACCAAGAATATCATTGATCAATTTTACGATTCACCATTACATATCCACCAAGAATATCATTGATTAATTCTACGATCCACTAGTATCCTCCCACCAAGTAAATCACTAATCAGGAACTATAATCCAATACTTGTATTACTCCTCCAATTTCCCGAAAATTCAATTAGATCATCTATTTAGCCTATCTATTCAGCTAGACTCCACCAATTTATTTCTCCCAGAACCCCCACTATCATTTCCTATTTATGATCAACATGAATCCACCAATACCTTTATGTGTACACTACAAACATCTATTTCCTTTACTCACGACCCTGCTTATTCTTTCCATATTTTATTTTGTAGGAATAGAAATGCCACTATTTGAAATACAATACATAAAATTTCCTGAGACCTAGCAGCTTTGGAACAAAACCTAATGTTCAAGGAATATTAACATGATTTTTCATACATATGGCATCACACCATATGCCTAATATCACCATAATTTTTCTATACATATGGCATCACACCATATGACATCTTTCAGCGTTATAGCCGCTTAACTTACCACTGGGACGACACCCAGGACAACTCAAATCAGGGCTTTCCACTGCCCTCCACTTTTTCCATTTTTCCCAAAATGTTTTTGAAATAGAACTATATCTGGTTAAGTTCCCATGTCCGCCCTTGACCGTGGGCACGGCTATTCGAATAGTTTTGACTCTGCAGAGTTTGCACACTTTACCCACAAGAGACAGTTTACTCGTTGCCCCACACGATTCCTTAGTCATGCGGTTGAGCCAACCATCACAATAACCGTTCGAAGTACCTCGCCCCGTCCATCATCTCACCCGATGGGCCACTCCCACTTGCGGTGGGTCCCATACGTTGTGCGGGATGTTCCCCTCCTATGCGCCTAGCAGCTGACTCCCCATACCGCTAGCACGCCGCAGAAGAACTTCACTCACAAAGAGTGTCCCATTCAAGCCGTCACCCAGAATCGCTACTTGCACCACCACTTCTCCTCCACCGATGATGATGACTTTCGAGGTCCGGTAAATCTACTAAGCCAAGTTGTACTTTACAGACTTGTGGTTGTACTGTTTTACATAGGAGGTCATGACAAGATTCAGTCCTTAGGGTTATCTGGGCGGTGCTACCACAAACCACACTCTCGTGCACCCAGCACCATACCCCCGAACCATCCGCCCAGATAAATAAGCAATTTGAGGTTTTTGGGAATATAAAATAACTATATCCAACATACACCAGTCATTACCACCATGACTGCCCAACCAACTTTTCTCATGATTAAAAGTGATGCTTGGGCGCTCTCGTGCCCATGAGTATCTAAACAATACTAAGCATGGCATATAATTACGGACTTATTTTTGAAAGGTTACTATTAAAATTTTGCTAGGGCGACAAGGTTCTCATGTTCAAATATTCCAAAGGAGGGGCAATATTAATCAAGTTAGATAATAGGCATTTAACTAAAATTCTAAATTAACATGTATTTGCATATAAATTAACAGCATGCAATTTGATAATTTAAACAAAAGTAATTTGCAGAAAATATAGGTTCAACATGATCAAAGTATTGACTCGCCTTGGCGCGGTTTACCGCGGTCTTGAGTTCACTCAAAGCTTTCTCCTACGATGGTTTTGAGCTTCCAGTCCTTATCTTCACCTTGCTCTTGATCACACTTGATCCATTGATTCTTCGGGGCTCCAGTTTCTAACTATGCGATAAGCGACTGAATCCAAATAAAAGCAAATAACTCAAGAGATCCAAATAAATCCAAATACTTTAAATGCCCGATTTAATTTAATTTATACATTTATTACGATTTGAGAATAGAAGGATGATTTGGTTTAATGTGTTGCCAACACAGTGGTAGCTGGATTTGAGCAAGAGAACGAGTATTTTGAATAGCTTTACCGTGAGGGAAAATTTTGGGATAATAAGAGATCAAAAGTGAGGAAGTATCTACAGGAATTATTGGCTTTGGAAAAGAAGTGGCCAAACATAGCCGATTGGAGAAAGGCGAGGTTGACCTTTTTGCTTGATGACTTTCTTTTAATTGACTTACATTTATCAAGGAAGTTCCATGAGCTAGGTTAGATCTATGATTCGGTGTACAGGTTTTAGCTGAGCTTTGTTTTTGGTCAAGCGTTAATCTTCAGGGCATATGTTATATATAGAGATGTATATAATTTCTTTAGTTTACCAATTAAATATTAGAGTCCGGTTTCATAGCATTTTACGGCTCAACATTTTATGTATCCTCAGGTATTACTAGGCTTAGTTTAATTTGAATTAGAATCTATTTATACGAGTCGTAGTTGGCTATACTGAATCATGCTTGACATTATTATCTACTAAATCTAACGTTGAGGTTTAATTAGTGGCACCTTTATCATTTGTCTATACCTTTGTTATTATTATTAGACTTAACCTTATCTATTTATCTAGCAAGGCTTGGTTTATAAGGTTATATTTCTAACATGGCATTTCTACTAAAGACACCCTTCTGATTAATGGTTGTTATTAAGTTATGTACCTGTAGTTGTTATATAGTGTAAATTAAGTCTTAAAGACAAAGGTTGTATATAGGCTTATAAGGGTACCCTCCCCACACATTTTGTTTTGTATTTCAATTTGAGTTACCTATGCATGTTGACCACTTATTTTGATATGAGCTTAATTGCTATTTTATTTTAATTAAGGTTCTTGTGATATTTGGGGCATTTATACTAAAAACCATCTTCTACTAATATTCCTATAGAAGTTTCAGATTGGAATAATAAAGGTACATTTATATGATCACTAATCCCACATTTAAACCTTACATAATCTCCTTTACATTCCAGCTAAATTTTATTGACCTTTCTAAATTATTGTTAAACTTTCCTTGATTTTTACTACTTAAAAGGTGTTACAAAAATTGAAATAAAAATGGGGAATGGGGAATGCGGCCGGCTGGAATCGATCTCATGACTTCAGGGCTTACGGTTGTTAACACGCACTGAGCTAGCCAAGTGTGCCCTCGGTATTTTGTGACTTAATGGAGGGTTTAATGGGGATGAAGCACGCGGTTACCAGGGATCAAAACAGAGGAGCTAGCAGCCGGAGACAGGTCGGGGCGGCGCCGGCGAGGGGCGGCCGGGGAGGCTGGGCAGGCCGGCAAAACGGGACAGCACGGAGGCGAGGGAGCTGGTGGGGGGTTGCGTGGCCCGAAACGGCGACGAGGCGGGAGGGCGACGGTGCGGGGCGGCCGGCGATGAGGGTGGAGAGGGAGCGGCGGCGCCGGTGTGGAGGAGGAGGGAGGATAGGGGGGCATGAGCTGGAGATGAGTGCTAGGACTCTCACCGCGCGGTTGGTCGTGCCGGAAGGTTGCCGAGGTGGGCCGGCGGCGTGCGCCCCGGCGGCGCGGAGGAGGTCACCGTGGCCGGCGCGATACGGTGAAGGAAAGAGCAGGGCGATGCTCGGGGAAGGTTCGGCGCATCGAGGGGATGCTCCCACCGCAGGGAATCGGACCGGGAGTCACCAGGGAGAGTGCGGCGCCGGCCCGGCGGCTTTCGGCCGGCAATGGGGAAGACGCGATTCCGGCGAGCGCGGCACGACTTTCTTCAATTCGTTTTGAGGGGAGGTAGAGGGGAAGCGGGCGCGCGCCGTGACGCGGTCCAACGGCTGTGAGGTTTGCCGGAGCAGCCGGGGCGGCGTGAGGCGGCGGCGGCTGTGGTCTCGGGCTGGCGCGGGAGAAAACAGAGAAGGGGGAAGCCACTGAGAAGCAATGGGGGGTGCAGCGGGGCTCTTATAGGCGAGTGCGTGCGCGGGGGGTGGCGCCGGGGCGTGGGCAGCGGCGTGGCCGGACGGCGCGACGTGGGGAGCAGAGGCGTAGCAGGGCATGGCGCGGTGACGTGCGCGCACAGTGGGGTGCTGTGCGGCGACAGTGACCGGGGCAGGCGCGGGTTGCAGGGTGTGGCGCGGGGGCATGGCAACGCGACGGGCACAGGGAGAGTGACGTACTCTCTGGCGCGACGACGTGGGCGACGGGACAGAGGTGGGGCTGGGGTGACGGAGCTCGGGCGTGGAAGCAGTGAGCCCAGCCGAAAGAAAGTAAAGAAATGGGGTGGGGGCAGGAGAAGAAAGAAGAAGGCAGCGCAGGGACCCTGCCCATTCGGCAGTAGGAAGGAGAGAGGGGGAAAAGGGGAGGGAAGAAAAAGAAAAAGGAGGGGCCCACATGTAGGAGAGAGTGAGAGGAGAGGAGAATTTTGAGAATTGGGATTTTTATTTTTAATTCGCATTTTAAATTTTATATTTTTGGATTTTGAGCTTTGCAAGATTCTAAAATTTGATTCTTTAATTTAAATTCTATTTTAGGCTTAAGATTATTGATTGAAATTTTTGAATGTTAATTAAAGTAAAGGAAAGGAACTCCTAGTCTAATCGCTTAGAAAGATGTTCTAATATTCCTTTTTTTGTTGCATTTTAATATTTTATTGTCCTGAATTTGAATTCAAGACGTTTGTATTTTGAATTCATGATCTGTAATAACATCTCTCCATTTTTGTAACTTGCAAGATTATTATTTATATTTGGGAGTACTTTTGATTATTAATTTGTATGACACAAAACTCAAAAAGACTTCAAATAAATACTTAGAAGAAATTTGGGCGCTAGCAAAATGCAAGAAAAATTTTAAAACTCCACATTTTTGAGCACTTGAAATTTCAGGATGTTACAGGTATATACCATCTGCTAGATAATAACCCATGGTGTAATCGTGACCATTAATGGTGTAGTTCACATCTGGAGCTTTACCCTCTGCCAGGTTTGCAAACAACGGAGACCGGTGAAGGACATTGATGTCATTATGAGACCCAGGCATTCCAAAAAAGGCATGCCATATCCAAAGGTCGTTCGAAGCAACAGCTTCTAAAATGATAGTGGGCTTCTCCACATGCCCCTTGTACTGCCCCTGAGATTCTACTGGACAATTCTTCCACGCCCAATGCATACAGTCAATGGACCCTAGCATTCCAGGAAAACCATTTTTCTCACCCAGTGCCAGTAAGCGTGCTATGTCGGCCTCATTGGGATGTCTCAGGTACTGATCTTCAAATAAATCAACAACTGCTGCAACGAACCTACGTAGGCTCTCAAGTGCAGTACTTTCGCCAATGCGAACATACTCATCTGTAGCATCAGCAGGAACCCCATATGTGAGCATACGAACTGCAGCAGTGAATATTTGGAAGCAACTTAATCCAAGTACGTTGGCCGCATTTCTTTTTTGCACAAAGTAATCATCGTGTGACTCAACAGCATTCATTATGCGTACGAAAAGCTCCCTACTCATTCTGTACCTAAAGAAAATAAACAAAAAGTTTAACAACACATATAATACTTAAGTGCATAGTACGGGGCAATCAAAGTTCAATGACCACCAACCTCCGACGGAATAAATGTGGACCGTACGTTGGATTATCCGCCAAATAATCTTGAAACATTCTTCGATGGCCACCTTCTCTATCTCGATAGATAACAACATGGCCAGGGACAGAACCACCAGGTCTTCGTTTATGACCCGAAAACGTTTGCACAATTCGAGCAGCTGTGATGATGAAATAATCATCGTCATCTGAAGATGAATCGTCTTCCAATTCTCTTTGGAGAAGTGATTTGAATCCACTCATGGCTTCCCCTGCAAATGACAATTGTACAACATGAAACAATCTGGACATCAATCAATCTGGTCATCCAAATAAAATTTAATTAATAATGTACTACAAAAGATAGGACTATATATCTGCTCTGCCACATACTCCGATCCAGCAATTGCATGCGTGATCACTATTGTTATTGATAGAGCAGTTTATTTGGTACCTGCAGGTCCTGGCGGCCGGCTTGAAGGTCCTGGTGGCCGGCTTCGATGTCCTGGTGGCCGGCTTGGATGTCCTGGTGGCTTCGATGTCCAAGGACGGTGATGCCGCCTGGGAGGAGGAGAGCGCCAGCCAGGAGGAACCGCGCCTCCAAGGTCGCGAGGGCGGCGGCAATTTGGCGCGACGGGGGATACGCGAGGGCGGCGGCGTTTTCCCGCGGCAAAAAAAATTTCGTAGGCCCAATTTTGATTTTGCCAAGTGAATTATGGCAAACAATTGGAGATTGACCTTTTTTTCCTTTGCCATAACGTTTGGGGAGTTGCCAAACTCCAAGATTTGGGAAACAAAAAATCTCAAATGGGGAGATGTATATCATCGATTGCGTAGTGTTGAACGGCATTCTATCCATCCTCAACCGCTTGATCCCTCCTATTTCTCTTTCTAGTTAGCAAGCGATGTTCCCCTTAATTGCAATCTCACGTTTGCTCTTGGTAATTAGGACCTGCCTTAGCGGGGGATTAAACTCTTCTAGGCCGCCTTCTTCCGTTAATCACCGCCTTAATTACCTTCGTTGTTCTGTCTCTCCACCTCTGCTATATACACGCGCGGACACCAGTCTCCTTCCATCCCCTCTCTCTCTAACTAGAGGAATGCCAAGAAGCACGGAGCGCGGCGCAATGCTGGGGTGCTTCCCCTCGGGTGGTCGGCAGCCGCCGTCGCATCCGCTGGCGGCGGTGTACGAGGAGGGGTCCACGCCGGCGGCGTCGACGTCGGTGGGCACGGACTCGCCGCCGTCCTCGGAGTTGACCTCGTCCCCGGCGTTCCTCAACGAGCTCGCGCTGCTCTACCCCGACGACTCCGAGGCGGAGGCCGACGCCGGCGGCCTGTCCACTGCCATCTCGTCCCGCCGGTTCTTCATCGCGTCCCCCGGCCTGTCCAACTCCATCGTCGAATCCTCCAAGCACACCGCCGAGTCCCACGGTGGCAGGTCGGTCGTCCCCAACGTCGCCCGCTCGCCGGGCCGCGCCGTCACCCCCGCCTCCATCGCATCGGCCGCCAAGGCCCTGCGCGCCCACGAGGAGGACGACGTCGACGCTGTGCGGCGAATCTCGGTCTCGACGGACGCCCCCCGCGCGGAGTTCCTCAAGTCCATGGTGGAGATGGCCGACGCGCTGGAGCTGGACCCGCGCCGCATCGCCGACCGCATGCGCCTCCACGACCTCCTCTTCGGCTACATCGCGCTCAACGAACGCGACGCGCTCAGGGACATCCTCGGCGCCTTCACCGACCTCCTCTGCCTCCTCAACACCAACAACGCCACCACCGCCACCACCTACAACGGCGACGCTGGCGGCAGAAAGCGCGGCCCATGGTTTCTTGCCGCGCGCGCGCGCGTGTTGTCGTGTTCCTGGGCGCGTACGTGCGCGCCAGCGTGTGTCGTAGCCGTGAAACGGGAAGAGAGTCTAGAAGGATTAAAAAGGCGCTCAAGGCCGTTGACAACAAATTAAACGGCTTTCTGTTCTGCTCTTTTGCATGCTTGCCGGCTTCTTGTATTTTATTCTCTTGTGTCTTTTTTTTTTAAAATTTGCCTTAGCTTGCTAGCTGATCGATCGATGTAGGTCATGACCATTGTAATATACTCGTGCTAATTTAATGATGATCACTGTAGCGCATAAAGATTTTGTTGGGAAGGAGTAGCACGGGGAATGATAGGAAGAGTGGAGAGATAAGTGTAATTGTCCAGGGGTATAATAGGAAGAGTGGAGAGAAAAGTGTCTAGAAACTTGTATATTAACCTACATTTAGAGATGAAATAAAAAGACTAAAACGACGTACATTTATGAATGGAGAGAGTACGTACTAAGCAAGTTGAATTGGTTACTCATCGTATTGATAACAAAAACCATTAATACCCCATTTTAAACACAACAATTTTCATGACCATCTGAAATGATGCCCAAAGAGGAATAGACCAACTATTTCACCACCCTAACTGAACATTCATAAAAATTTTTGATTGCATCAAGAACTTTTGATTGCATCAAGAACTAACTATAGGACAAGATTCGAAACTACACCTTTGCTCAGGGGGCATCAAGAGATGAACTCTCCAAAATGATTGTCATGCATGGATATCATTTGTCCATGGCCCACCATGTTTGATTCAAAAATTGCAGCAATAGTTTGCAGTCCTTGTTCAAGATGCCTAGTGCTTCTACAATCAGACTTGATATCATGATGATGCACAAGGAAAACAAGGGAAAACTTATAGCTGACTTAGAGACAACTAAGGGGAGAATCATTGTTACTACCGATACATGGACTAATAACCTTAAGATGAAGCACTACATGGCTGCTAATGCTCACTACATTGACAACTGGAACTTGCAGAAGTGTGTCATTGGGTATGTACTCCCATAACTATTCTTAACTGTTATTTGTTATTTTTTTGGAATAACTATCAATAACTCCCATAAATCAGATTGTGAGAGCTTGTTAAGTTATGACTCATTTGCTGAAAGGAAGAAGCAAAAGATTCACTCAAGTAGTGAATTGGAAACTACTTGGAGGAAGACGGGACCCCAAGAGTTCTTGATTTTGACATCCTTGGGTGGCAGAAATTAAATGGGCCGAAGCATCCAACACGTTAGAGAATTGCAAAGGATATCTATGCTATACCTGTCTTAGCTGTTGCTTTAGAATCAAATTTTAGCACGACCGGTAAAAAGTTAAGCCCACACTGCAATAGGCTTAAAATAGAATTTTTACAACCACTCAAAATTGGTTGTAGGCTAAAATACTAGGTAAATATATACGCATTGATTGTTTATAACTTCTTAACTAGTAGTTGATGCAATATTCTTTTCTTGTTAATTGTAGGTTTTGACCTTAAGGGCATCTCCAATGGTTCTAGATAGCAACTAACTAGAAGACTTCCACATCATTTATATAGTACACACTAAAAGCTAGTATTCTAAAGAACTATCTATAAGGATAGCTATTTGATGCTTACATGCACACACAGAAAAGGACTATCATTTATAGAGGCTACCTCGTTTTGCGTTATAGACTAGTGTTTAAGGAAGAGCTGGCTCGGTTTTTTTTGCGTACTCTCTTTCCTCTGCATAGGATATATGCTGATGTGTACATACATATAGCTAGCTGACTCAGACCATTGGAGATGCCCTAAGTGATATCATGACTGTTGATGATGAAGTGGATGTAGAAGCGATATGGCAACAGAGTGTGAGTGGTGCCTCCAAATTTTTCCTCAAGTATACATTGATTCTTCACTCTAATATTTATGAGAAGCTACGAAAATCAAGAAGCCAAAAATATGAAAATTCGCGATGCTACAATAATTTTAGTTCAATGAACAGTAAAGACCAACACTATTTCAAATCCAAAAATCTATATAACTTTTGATCTGTAGATTTAAAAGACTTGAAACTTAAACAAAGACTAGATCATAACCTTAATAACCTATTCCAACCAAAAATATTAAAAGAACTTAAGAGAATTAGGATATGTGTGTTTGTGAAGCTCTACAACACCAAAGCTGGGCAAAACCATAAATTGAGCAAACTCTCAAATCAAGACTCCAAATTACTTAAAGTTTGGTATGCAACTTCTCAAGAATATTAAGAACATCTTCCAATCAATGATCAATAAAATTATTGCCAAAGTTTTAAACTTTTTTCGTTTGAAAGATGGTTGCACTAAAACCGGGCAAAAATAAAAAACAGTGAATATGATCTGCTTGTGGGTGAATGATGACTAAGATGATTGCAAATAAATTCTCATATGTCATAGCAACCCAGAATACCTAAGAAATCAAGGCAAAACTAACCGGATTAAAAAAATCACTTAGAGAGGCCAAATTAAGTAAAAATCGGGCAACTTCAAAAATTTACTACACCTGATGCTTAGATGGATAGAGATTGATTTTTAAGGTATATCTCCAAAACTTACTCATCATTGACATATAGCATGATCAAGAAAGAGGAGAGGCAAAATCAAAACCAACCAAAACTAGAGCAAATTAACCAAAACAAGAGGGATCGATGAGAGATGAATAAATTTGATATATTGCTATTCCAAGATGAAGATTTTATAGCAACTCCACCAAGAGGATAAGAGAGCACACTATAGTACTCACACTTCTTAAACCCTAACCCTAAAACACTTGGCTTCGATGAGTAAAGTTAGGATGGTTGAATAGTTAATTGTCAAGCCTTCATTTCAACCTATTAAATAGATAGGTAACCAGCACCTATCTAACTTTAATGGATACTATCCACTTAGTACATATGAGAAAAATCTGTTAACCCCACACAACACAGGTTTTACTCACTCACTACACTATGCATGCTTTCAAAGCATGTAAATTTGAATCCATTAAGTTCTTAGCCTTTAATCCAACTTAATCTTCTCAACTTCTCCATAATCTAAATTGCTTAATCACCGTGGTTTTCATCCAATGAAGTTTTCGGTATTTTGGCCAACTTACCAAAATACCCTTTCTTCATACGATCTTCATCTTCCATTGAAGCAATCGTTATACTTGCCACGCATTGGTAAGTATCTCCCACTCCAGTTTTATTGGATCACGCATCACTTGGACCGACCAAGCCACATAGTGCAACTCGTCACTTGAACTTCCATCCAACATTTTTAGCCTTTCTTGTGCCATACTTGAGCTCATCTATCTTACCCGATATTCTTAATCATTTTGGATTTTACCTCCTCCATGAGTATAGTCATAATTCTCGTCGTTGACTATGGTTGACTCCAAGCGACTTCTACTGAAAGTATCTAAGGCCCTAAAATTTATTTTGGTAATTAATGACAATATGTGGATATGTGACTAACATGTTTGTTGAGTGTTTGAAAGGGTAACAAATGTGAAAACCTGGAGATGCATGCCAAAGGTCAACATGAAGATCAATATGGTCCAAGACCGATATATCAATAGCCTAGGATATTTATCTTTTACTGGCCTTAGGAGAGAATGTTGGAAGACCAGATTTTAGGCTAGATGCTGTATTATTAAGAGAGATCATGACTAGTAGCTTGACAAACATGTTCGTATGTCATTGGATCAATTTCGGATCATGCATGCACTTAGAATCCAATCTGAAAGCCAACTATGTAATTCTCAGACAAATCGGTAGTATTGGAGGTTAAATGGCAATACTACAGCACCGCGGTATGACTGAGCAGTAGAGCGGTACTACCGCAACTCGGTCAGACCGATTTTTAGTTTGTGGTATATTTTTTTTTCAGAAAAGTACTTTTGGAGCATGTTTACTACTGGAACACGATAATACCGGAGTTAAAATAGTGGTACTACCACATCACGGTATGATCGTAAATATCTAGCGGTACTACCGCATATCGTAAGTACTGAACTTTAGAAGGCGGTGCGTTATTCCCAAAGAGGATCAATTTTGGTCCTCAAAACAAACGGTAGTACCGCACCAGAAAACAGAACTACTGAAACATCGGAACTGCTGCACTTACAACTGCAGTAGTACCACGTCGCAAATTCAATGGCTAGTTCAGAGACATTAAATTTGTCTGCTATAACTGTTACTGTCCAGATTTTGCAGGAGTGGTAGTACCAGCCTTACTAGGCGGTACTACTGATTTCCCTAATTGTTTTATGATTATCTCCCAAACGATTAAATTTGGTTGGTGGAGGGTATAAATACACCCTCATCAGCTCAAGGACAGAGTAAGAGACTTCATTTAATATTCTTGAGCTAAGAACACACTCTCCACACCTTATATACACTTGTTGCATTCATTGTGAGGTTGTTAAGCTAGATTGATTCTTAACACTTGATTACTCTCAAGTGATGCTTGTGATTCATTACTCTTGGTGTTTGCCAGCTCCTAGACGGCTTGGTGGAAGTTTACGCGGTAATCTCTTCAAGACGATTGTGAAGATGCCCAGTGCCAAATTGTGAGTGGCTTAGTGTTCACCATCTCTGGAGTGGAGGAAGAACAACCACTAGTGGAATCGAGGAGCAAAACTTAATTCGTAGAGTCAGTCCAATTTGATTGGGCTTTCCTTAACATGGACCAGTGAAGACCGGCAAGTCTTCAATACCACATCAAAATATCGCGTGTCTTCATTTAATTATTTCTTTGTCTATAGTATTCCTCACTTATATTTCTAACAATTGTGATTGTCATATTTAGTTGAGCTAGAAATACGCTAGTATAGTCTTGCCTAGTGGTGTCTTAGCTTTACTAAAATTGAGTAGGTCTTGAATTGCGATAGAGATCTTGCTTAGCTCTAAAATTATAGAAATTATTTTTAGAAAGCAAGAATTTTTAAAACCTCCTATTCACTCTCTAGTCGGTTATCCTTGATCCTACACCTGCACATCCAAAGACCAAGAAAATCATTTTGGGCATAAATTCTTCACAACTTGACCTATGTTAGTTGTAACATGCATCACGCAACACATATATACCATCTAGGTCAAACCAAATCATCCCTGACTCAAATTCACAAAAACCGTAATTAAGCCGAAATGAAAATGCGTCTGCTGGCATACTGCCAGGGCTGCAGCAAAACTGAAAAATGATTTTTTTTTGTAAAATTCAAATCCCAAAACCTCCAATATATCAATGATTCATCACAACAAAACCTTGAACCTTCTCACATGATCCTTCAGTGGATGACCAAGTGCCTGTTGAAGACATTGCTATAGCCGACTAAGGTTGTGATTAAATTAGTATCTGTTAGAAAGTTCATTATCCTTTTGTGCCAAGACATTAAGTAAAGCATGCTTGACAGTTAAGCTAGGGGTTGTAAATTATGGAGCTTTAAAGTACGACTTAGTGTGGGTTCATTTAAGCTGTGGTTTATGGTTTATAACTTAAAATTTTGAATTCTTTCTGGCTGTTCGCGAGAGGCAATACACAGAGAAAGATAGTCGCATGTGATTTTAGTTGGTACAGCTAAACTCAGTACACTTGTTACTATAATATCCTTGTTGATCTCGCCTTAAAAATCACATTGTTTAAAGCTAGTTACTGTAGCCTGCACAAGTATAAACTGGCTAAAAATCCAACCGAACCTAGCCTTATATGATGTGGTAGCTGCTAAATTTTCTCCAAAGCTTTTGGTTAAAATTTGCATGATGTGGTATTTGGAAAGTAATCATCATGCATACTTATTATTCCATTAATTTTGTGCAACGAGTGTAGTGTAATAGCCTAACAAGGTGGGCCTGTTTATATTGAGTTTTACTGATGACTTTTGGTTGTAGCTGATGAATAGTAGTGCATTATGTAAGATAACGAAAGGCACTGCAACATTCGGACCGCTATACGACTTACGGAATTGTGATATAATAAAATACAAAGTACGTTACAATATATGAAAATAAAAAATAGTGGCTAGTGAAAAGTAATGACTGATAAAAGTGATTTATAAAAATTGATACATTTGTATTAGCAAACCAAAAACAAAAAACTAACATGAACAGGTCTCGTCTCCTAGCACATGGCTCTTTTGAGTACGACCGAGCGTGGCGGTATTCCCGCCCCATTTAGATATCTACAGAAACCCCATGTCCTTCTGCTCGATCGATCACTAGGATAGAGTATAGTTTTGCCACGATAGAGTATAGTTTTGCCACGCACGCATGGCATGTAAGCATCAGGCATATCTCAGGAGCAGCAGGGGCCTGCTCGAGTGGCCTGCATGCAGCATCAGATCTCGCATGAGCACGCGAACTATTCTGGAAGGGCAAGGGCACCTGCGTCTGCTGCGTGTGGATTATTTAACCATGCATGTGGCAGTGCCGACTGCCCCCCTTTGCAATGTATATATATACCTTAGGGTCTACATATATCACACGCTAGAATTTTGCAGGAGTTTCTACAAGATTCACGTGGGAACCCTACACCTCAATTGGGATCTATTGAAGTTTTATTGTTTCCGTAGGACTAGAATTGGAGGGGTGATCGATGGCATTCGATTCCAGCAATTTTCCTATTCCCGTGTTTTTGAGTTTCCTTTTTTTCTTTTCAAACGGAGCCTTAGTTTGCGATGTAGAAAATGTGAAAGGAATTTTGGATGGAGAAATTCCCTCATGAGTCCTCCGTTCCGACTTAGCTAGCTAGTACGACTGGCTCAATTATAGTATTACATGTGAGGCTTATCGGACGCTCAATTTCCAGTATTAGACTATCTAAGGCAAAATATTTTCGGGCTGAAATTTCCAAATTTCGGCAAATTTTGGTTTTCTTGGCTCACTCTGAAAAAGCTCAATTTGGCCTAAAATTTCGGCCTGTTTTGAAAAATACCAGCTGGTTCCCCATTTTCCATCTCCCCTCTCTCTCCTTCCCCATCCCACCTAGGGATGAAAACGGAACGGAAATATCCCGTACCGAACCGCATCGTTTTCTACATTTGACCCGATCGAATTCGTATTTTCGGACAAATTCGAATTCGGTTCGAAATACGGAATACCAAATTCGAAAACGGAGCGGAAACGGTTTAGGCGTTTTCCGACCGTTTTCTACTTTTCTACATTTTATTCGGAATATACCGTATTGTAAATACGGTTTAAACCGAATTTGGCCCACTAAAAGTCCCATTAGATTAGAGCCCAATTCACCAAAATTTTCCATCTCCTTCTAAAGCCGCCGCTGCCGCCTGGGGGAGATCGAGCCCGGCTTCTCCCTTCGCCCCCCTTTCTTCTCCTCGTCCCTTCTCCTCCACGTCCGGCCGCCGGCGAGCGCCGGGCCGCAGCTCGCCGGTACGCCTCCGCCGCTCCCCACCGCACCTCCATCGCCACGCCTTCTCACCTCGCTGCTCCAAATCCTTCGGGCCGCCTCCACTCTCCACCGCCGCAGCCCCTTCTTCGCGACGCCGCCGCCCTCAACCGTGCGCCGCCATCTCTTCCACCTCCGACGGCCACCTCTTCTTTACCCGCGCCACCTCTTCCGCCCTGCGCCACCGCCGGCCGCCGCCTCTCGTCTTCCCTTGCCTTCCCCTTGCTTCTAACCCTAGCCCCCATTTGCTCTCTCCTCTCTTCTCTGGCTCCGGCCACCCCTTCTCCACCTATCTCAGCCCGCCGCTCCTCCATCCTCAGATCCACCGCGCCACCCCTCTTCTCCATCCGCACCGCCACCCAGGGGCGGATCCAGGGCCCGGGCAGGGTGGGCTGTAGCCCGGGTCCTGATCCAGCTAACTCAATGGCCTCTACCTCGGCACCTCCTGCTCAGGTCTCCGCCTCCACCTCGGCACCTCCTGCTCGATAGCTTGAGTGCTCGGCTGCTCCGGCAGGCAACTACGCAACGGCCTCTGCCTAGTGCCTGTGGCCTGCCCCTCCGCCTCCGGCACTCCGTGGCTCCACCGGTCGTTCGCCCCCTGCAGCCCTCCTCCAGGCCTTCGGCAATGCTGTCATCCGGTCCAGCCACAAAGCGGAGCAGTGTTTCTTGCTTGAATGCTTGGTGATTGACTAATTGCCTAATTAGTACTTTGGTAGACTGGTATTGCTTCGGTGCTTATGGATTGTGGCCAGTAGTACTCCAGAATCCAGATTTGTTTGATTGTTTCAGATTTGTTAGTTCTCTGCTGCAGAGTTCAGACTGTAGATTTGTTTGCTGCTACTCCAGTCTCCAGAGCCCAGAGGTGCTCCGTGTTACAGACTTGTTTGCTGTTTGAGAGAGACAGAGTGAGATCTTGCAGCCTGAGACCGAGAATTCCCTTGCTACCTTGCTGGTAATATTCATTGTCATTTTTTACATTGAGTTTGCTCATTAGGAAGTTCAAATCTGAAAACTATGTGGGACTTAATTAGTATGTTCATCATGATTTACTATCTTTAATTAATTGAAAAGAAGGCTTGTCTGTTCTTCCATTGATCATAGTGTATGTATGACACCCTAAGAAAAATGTGTTACAGTGTTCAAAAGGGATAAGTGAGGGGGCAGTTGCAACGAATACTTGATATTTGCACTTGCACTCATAGGGTTGAAGAAACATGGTTAAATGGGAACTCAGAGAAGGATAGATTAAATGGGAACAAGAAACATGGTTATGGTTGAGAGTTATTTGGAAATTGGTTTGGTGATATGTATTATGCTTTTAGCTATATGTTTACAATTAGGAAAGGGTTAAGTATGATTCCTTTGTGTGTGTATGCAGGTTGGGAACCTGAGCGTGGAGTGGCTAGATGGAGAGAGAACAAAGATCATGGGCCATGGACACCTTCCCCCCAAAGAAGAAAGGCTCGACCAACTACGTCGAGAAAGACACCGCGAGGCAGACCAGCATCTACTCCGTCAAGGTAATTCTTTGATTACTAAAACCCCTTGCAGATTTTTTTCTTGCATACACACGCAAAGGAATTAGTAGTAGTTTTTCTTGCAAATTTTGGACAATTAGATGTTCCGCTAGCTGTTAATTGCTTGTTCTAGACTTGTATTGTATTTGTATTTGTGTCGGCTATTGTGTTAATACTTAAGACCAAGGGTCATGCACTTGTTAATTATTATATGCACTTGAACTTGATCATGCACTTGGTAATTGTTATGTACTTGGTCACTTGTTAATTGTTATGCACTTGGTCCTACAGGTCGGTATTCCGTATTGAATTTTCGTATACCGACCGTATTCGACATAATTCCGCTCGAATTGGTTCGTTTTCGAAATTCTCGATATTCCGTAAGTTCGCGTTCGTTTTCGTGTCCGGCTTTACCGCTTTCGTTTTCGTATTCAAATGTAGAAGTAGAAAACGGTTGAGGAGTTTTCCGACCGTTTTCATCCCTAATCCCACCCACGGATGTCACGGTCATTCAGGAGGCAGATGCGGGCAGCATCGTATGCAGGAGGGGGAGGCAGCGCCGGCCGTGGGAGGGAGAGGTGGCGTGGATGCGGCAGCCGGAGATGGCGACAATAGCATTGCAACTTGGGTGCTTGGGAGAAAACATTTCTTGAATTTGAATGGTGTTTTTGAATATTTTGGCCGAATTTTTCCAAAAGAATTCTGTATTTTTCAATTTTCCGTATTTTAAATTTCTCAACGGTTAAAAAAACTAAACCAAAATTGTTTTCCTTTACGAGCTAATTCTGTGCGCTAGCAGCCTAGCAGGTCTTCCGGTAGCCGAGCTAGGAGGGGTACACTACAGAATCCCGGTCTATAGGATTATTTTTCTGGATACGGTCAGTCTTGCGGCGTGTCAGCTGTAAACACGAAGATGCAAAGCGCGCCACCTTCCAGAGCACTGGCGATCTTTCCTTTTCCATTTTCCGCAGCGCAGAGGCCACGACAGAATCATTTCCGATCGATGCAAATTACAGTGGCGCTCCGACCGCGGTCAGCACGCATCTTGATGGCGCATTACCACACATGCAGCATCGAGAGCTTGCCTGGTGTTGACAGCAACAGTGCAGCATTTGTCACCTGGAATCATCGGCAAAGAACACCAGCCAAACTGAGAGCAGCTTGGCATCCTGCTGGAGATGCACCACTGCGAGAGGAGAGAGAGAGAGAGAGAGAGAGAGTAATGATGCAGCTAGCAGCGAACCGGTTTAGACTTTCAGAGAACAGATACTGTACCTTTTCTGATTAGTTTCTGCCTTTCTGGCTCTCTTCATTTCTTCTTTTTTTTAGCATGAAGGAACAGTAATAGCACTAGGATCTTTTTTTACCTGAGCTGACATTTAATTTACAAGAAAAAAAGAAAAGAAAAGAAAACGATGTCTATGGCTTTGCCATCATAAGATCTGATGCAATATGCAACAATACATGCAAGGCGGGGTGAATTTGTGGACCTTTGTGAAGAGCACATGAGAATTTTCCAAATCGAAGGCAATATAACCTAGCCTAATCGAGACACTGATTACAACGTTACTATCAAATGAAAAAAGATGTGATCATATATATGACAATAATTCATACATATGCATCTGTACATAAAATATAACTCTAGAGTCGGAGCAGCAGCAGCAGCAATCATACATATTTGGACGCTACACTGAAAGTCATGTGGGATGCCCTGGATCGATATACCCTATTTCTGCAATGATGCGCACAGTGAGCTAGCTAGCATGGGCTGACACTGTTTCCCCAATGCGAGGTCAGACGAACACTGTTGCAGCAAAACTGAATTAGATTTGGAAGATGGTCAACCGTGAGCGTTAGGGGTGTAAGACGGTAACGAATAATTCATTTTATTTGATATTTATATTTGAGAAAATACGAATGTGGTAAACAAAATTAGTATTTAAAAATATTCATATTCGTATTCGTATTCGAGATTATTCGATTCGTATCGGCATGTTTTCTATGCCTAACGGTAACTGGTCGGTTACTGGAAATCCCGAAAAAATCCGAACGGATTTTGTGATTCAAAATTTGAATTTTGGTGGGTTGAAACCGATAACGGTCAAAATCCGGTAAACCGTTAGGAATTTGTTCTACCGAGATTTGTTGCAGAAGTTGTAAGACGATATTCGTATTCGACCAAATTAAATACATGTTCGATTCGAATTAGTATCTATTACGACATTTGATTCGTATTCGTATTCGAGAATATTCGAATTCGTATTCATATTCGTTTTAAAAATATAGATTCGTATTCACATGTGAGACTATTCGATCGTGTCGGATCCATTTTCATCCCTAGCGAGTGTCGTTCTGCTAGCCTACTACACAGTTGTAGTGAAAATTTGGAGCACTTGACCACTGTGATCTCCAATCGGTTATCTGCATGGCTACCGTTGCGATTGCTCCCCAAGGACCAAGGCTCGTTTTCCGCTGCCTACAGCCACAGCGCATGTTGGCTTGGCCCAAGGCGAGGCCAGCAGCACGTGCAGTTGCAGCCGACCTGGCCTGCTTCGAGCTGGCAAGCTATATAAGCTTGACCATGATTGTTCTTTAGTGCTATGGCTGACAAATTTTAGCTGCGGTTGATGAATTTTATTTATGCAAAAGGTGTATAAGGTTTTGACTTTAGAAAGCTGTTTAAATGATCCACTTAAAAAAAAACTATCCTTTTTTTTTATTTTTGAAGAAACTAAAAGCACTTTTTTTTAAGAGACGAGACCCGATAACTTTGTCTCGGTGGCTTCAAATTTGTGATGCAGAGTTTTCTTTGACCGATGAAACCTCCGTCCACGCTTCCAATCATATCTTATTTTCAGCTCTAGCTGGAGCGGCTAATTGAGTGGGCATTTTGGGCTGAAAGCACCCAAAAATACTGTATCTTCCTGCAGCACATAGCTGTTGCACGTGTTTCTAGAATATTGGTGGTTACGTAGCAAAGTTGGCACATTGTAACAGGAAGAAGCATGGGGAGAAAGAAAAGATATAGCAGTAGACGGTACCAACCAGCGGCGGATCCAGCGGTGGGGCGGGGGCTCGAGCCCCTCTAATGCTACCGGACTCTTGGAGCCCCCTCTTAAATTTTTAGTCATGGATGTATAATGTAGAAGGGGCTAAGGTCGAGCTGAAGGTACTTCAGCTCCTCCAAAAAATTTTCTGGATCCGCCACTGGTACCAACTACCTACAATATGATGCAACAATGTTCAACTGCCTACAATATAGCAATTAGCTTGTCCTGAACTAGTGCCGGTACTACGGTGGGCTCCGGAATGTGATCCCCGCTCCCAACAAACAAGTCATTAATATATATAACAATGCATCATGCATGAACGTAGATTCATGCAAGTATATACGTCTGGCATCTCATAAAATCATCCACCGAGGTAACGGGATGCCACAACACAAGTCATACCATTACAATTTGTAATGGCAGTGCCGAGGTCTACGTCGGCTGGAGCAAAGATGGATCCTGCCAAATACAGCCTTACTTAAATAATTTTAGCTTTTGAAGCTACTTAGAACATGCTAATTTCTTAATTTCGGCTCTTTTTTTGTTTTTTTCTTTCACTTGTTTCTTTGTATTGTCTTAAAAGATATATCAGTATTTTTAATTTTTATTTTTCTCATCTTTTGATTAAAAAAAATCTAATAACCGTTACAGTATAATTATAGAAAAAAATCTACGGCAGAAAGTAGAAGCCATAGCTTTTGTCCGTATGGAGCACATCGTGCATGACGACTGGAGGTCATCGCACTCGCGAGATGGAGGGCCAACAACACACCGATTCCGAGGCCGGAGCAACCAGCAGCCATGGTTGCACGCATCGCCATCGGCGCCTGTTGTGTAATGACTAATGAACACATGGATATAAATGTTGCAAGTAGCTAGAATTGTGAAAATTATTTACTACTCTTGCCCATTCGCAAGAGGAGGAGCAGGGTTAGTGCAAAGCTGGATGGCTGTGCGGTGCCCACCCGAACCGCAAGCATGCTATTTAGAAAACGAGCCGTACGGTGCTGCATATCGTCTGGACGCAGGACGCTATAGTCGTGTGCGTGCATACACTTGCACAATTAATTAAGGGGCATTTGCAGTGGCGGACCCAGGATTTTACCAAAGGGTATGTCGCACCAAAATTTTCATATACAATTCGGTAAAACCATTTGCCAATTCGGTAAATAATTGTAAAATTTGCACCGTAATTCGGTATACAGGCACTAAATAATATGATAAGTCTTAAATTCAAGGATTAAGTTGGAAACTTGCACAAATTACAATATAAATAGTCAACACATAAGGTTAAGCAAGCAGCCAGGTGCGTCATTTGTGATATTTGAGAAATGTTAATTAACTTAAACAAGGTCAGATATGTATCAGCCACCAAGAACTTGTTCAGATGTCAATTTATATGTCAGTGATAAAACAGTTGAGACGCATACCTAAGAGGTGAAGGTATCTTTCTTTTATCTGGTTGTGCAACTAATGCAGCCAATGTTACAGTATAGACAGATTCTATCTGATACCTTAGACACTATATAATAATCTTGACACTATAAAAGAATCTTATATGATACTAATCAAATTGTTTTATGTTTTTACATTTTAAGTTGGAAGTATTAATTTTCTTTAGTTTGTCATTTAGTGCTAGCTACTAAAATAGCTCTTCTGATTAATAAAATAATAGAGATGTGGACGCTAGAGTTGTGTATCGATAGCATAAGCAAAACCAAGTGAAATAACTCTAAAGAAGCGACAGAGAAAGAGCAAAGCATAAAACATACCCTTCCTTGACAATTTCCCGGAAGAACTCCAGCTCCAGTGTCACCAATAGCATGACCACACAGGCGTCAGGGTGCTGCTGGAGCAGACTCTCCAGCCCACGCTGGTGCCGAACACCGTACGCCCACTGCGAGCTATTCCACACCATGAACACCCTCACGGAGCACTTCCCGTGCTCAAAGAACCTCTCCATGAACTCTGAGAACCCCAAATGTTGATCAATCCCCGGGAAGTACCCCCACCTCCTTCCCTCCCCTCTCTCTTCCACAGCAGCTCCCATTCCCAGCTTATCATTAGATGATTGGAGGCTCCGCCGCTCAAAATTCTTGTGCGCGGCCTTCTCAATCTCGGCGAGGAGCATCCGCCGCACCATGCGGTCGCCGCGGGTAAGAGAAGTAAGACCGGGGCTGTCCGGGTCCTGAAGCAGCGGGTGGTTCCGCAGATTGAAGAATTCCAGGTTGGACCGCAACATCCGATCCCCTCCAGCCACAGCGCCCACCCGACGCGGAGCCGCGTCTCGGCGCCGCCGAAGGCCGGCTTGAGGAGCAGCGCGTCCTCGACCCCGCCGACGGACGAGATCTCCACCCACAGGTCCAGATCCACCGGCTCGTCGTCGGATCCGAAGGCGGCGGCGGCGATCCGATGCGGGGAGTCGAGGTGGGGTAACCCCGCGGGCAGGGGGTCGCCAGCGGCGGGGAGGCTGAAGGGCAGGCGGGCGACGCCGGCGGCGTTGTCCCAGACGAGGGACGAGGCGGCCGCGGAGGCGGAGACGTCGTCGGCCACGTCGGCGGCGGAGTCCTCGTCGAGCTCGTCGATGCGGTCATCGTCGGGGTTGGAAACAGCACCTCCATCGGTGGCGGCGTCCAGGGTATGCCGTGGCCCACCGGCATACCCTGTAGATCCGCCCCTGGGCATTTGGTTTGCGATAATAAGTCAGATGGAATGATCCTGTTCGAGATGGTGTGGTTCACAGAGTATTCTTCACAAAATCAATTAAATGGAACCATCTCGTTTGGGATGGAACAATTCCATTTTACGAACTAAACAAGGGACAATGTCTCGTCCGAGGTAGAATAGTTCCATCTCGCGAACCAAACACCCTCTAACTAGCTAGCTAAGGTGACGGGATCAATGTAATAAAAAAAGTTTAACCTAGGCGTATTTACTAACATAAAGAGTTTTTTTGAGGTGGGGAGGGGCAATTGTCCCCTTTTCACAAGAGTAACGATAATTTGAAAAATTATTACTTATTTAAAATATTTCACTATGTTATAATAAAGGGAGTAACAAATATTTACTACTTTTGAAATAAATGACTCAATTGGCTCCCACAAATAGAGACATTGGGGCAGCAATCCAAAACCTCACGCATTTCCCGGGAAAAGCTGGCAGCTAACCATTGAAGTTCATTTTGTAAGGCATTACATATTGGGTCTATCATTTTTTGGCTTTAGCTATAGCCTATGATTTTTGGACTGATCACGAGAGAGTACGGAATAACATAAACTCATATATGGTTTTGGTTGATATAAATGAAGTCACTACAGTATGTACTATAATTAACTTATAAACCTGTCTTCAAAAGACATTCCGTTTGAAAAATAATTGATGTAGAAAATCTGAAAAGAGGCTTTTAAAAACTAAAAAGAAGAGGCCAATTCATCCAGTTAGCGAACTACGAGTATCTGATTAATATAAGAATCAGGAAATGGAATATTTTGATAATAATATGTAAGTTTTTCCTCCAGAAACCTGAAATTGACTACGTCCCCGTCTTTCCTCCAGGTAGTAAGTCTAATATATACCACATACCTTGTACGTTGGCCTACTAACTAGGGGTGGAAAATAGCTAGGTACCATGTATTACCCACATGAGACGCCAAAAATGAGCATATGTGTAAGCATGACAGCAACTCCTGCAGGTACGGTGTATGATGTGTGCCAATGGCTCTTCCCAGACAAGGTGGCAATGTTAGACAAACAAGAAGCTGATAGAGATCCACTGTTAATTAGTGGCGAAGATGATAGTGAAGAACTCGAACAATTGACGATCAATTTTTAGAAAAATAAATTTGCGCTTACAATTATAATCCACCTAGTCCCGGAGCATATTCGCCGAGTCATCTACAATAATTTTATCCATTAAAACAATATCTTTAACAAAGCGGTCAATAGTAAGAAAAAACAAAGCTAGCTACCTAAGGTGATGAGGTAAATGTAATACATGAAAAAAAAGATAGTGCAACCAAGGCAAGTATTTCTTATACAAATAGGATATCATTTTGGGAGGGGAGGGAGGGGCATGTGCCCCCTTTTAATAAAAGTAATGACAATTTGAAAAATTATGCCTCATTCGAAATATTTCACTACACTAGTAAGACGTTCATGCGTTGTAACGGAAACCCAAAACTTTGCATCAAATATTATTAGTAGAGATATACATCAACAAAGTAAAAATAAAGATGACTTTTCATCTGTAAGCAATGCCATTAATTATCTTGCATCAGTAAATCTAGAAAGCAATCATCAAGAAGCAAATAACATCCTAAAGAACAATTCAAAACCATAATACTATGTCATACTAAATAAATTCCTTGGAGCAATCTGAAGTAAAAAATATTCTTTCATATATTTTCTTAACGAAAAGATTTCATAGATTAAATCATGTACATAATATCACAACTTTCTATGAGTGGCATGCTTGATGGCATCATGTCATAGAGTACATATAGTAATTTAGTCTGCACAAAAGATATACACATGGGCTTGACGTGGTGAGTTCAGAATTTTGGTATCATTTACACAACATAAGAACGCGAACCATGTATATTTTGAAGCTGAACGTGCACGCATTGTAGTCTTACTTTGTAGTTGGTAGCGCTATAGTGCAATAGGGCTAACTGCCTCAGATCTTGTTCTGTGCATAGTAAGATTATATATCAAATGTCCCAGAAGAGACAAAAGCAATGCCAGATGTTGAGAAGGAACAAAAACTATAGCGTGATACTAATTCAAGCGGTAGAAATCCAAAGTTCCAAATCAAGAAAACTACAGTTCGAACTGAAGAAATAATCCAAACTAAATAATTAATCAATAATGAAAGAGGCCAACTTTGCACCGCTTCTCTGATGAATTAAACCCTTGTGGCAAGAAAATTCAAGAAAATGCGCACATCACTTAATGGTGACATCCAAATTTTGAACCCAATTCAACAAATCTCGATTTGATGAAAAGAAGAAGAAAATAATAATTTTTAATCGAATCCATGAGATTGCATGCCATAACTGATACTACTTACTACATGCCAGAAAACCAAATACTACGAGCAATGCTTAATAGATGAAATGGGCTTAACTTATTACTCATCCTGAATACTCAAGCCAACCAACCAAACATTTTTTCAAGTATGCAAAAGCAAGGCAACATGGATCGGGTTGGCAGAGTAAGTTAACATGATAGTGAAAGCATGAAGCACAAATTATCTCAATCGGATATCATATTCATACTAGTGACAAATAATATGAATCGTAGTTTAGTTTACGATCACCATCATCATCATCATCATTCATGAATAGTACCACCCACATGTCAGACAGACATTAATGAGAGCAATAAAGGAAAAATGAAATCCATTCCAATCGAATCTAATGAAAGTTAGCCAGTCCAGATGAGATGAGATCACCCAAGAAACAAGACGAAGAAGAAGATGAGGGGGTACCTTGAAGGTAGAGCAGGAAGGGCGAGATTTCCATAGAAGCTTCTCGCAAGATCCTGTATACAAGAGGTTGACTATGTTTAAACAAGCATACAAATGGTGTAGAAGCACTGGAGAAACAAGTGAAAGCAAAACAATCCATGAGAGAAAAAAATACCTTCAATGCGAGCCCAAATAGAAAGCTAAAACTAACCTGAGTAAATGAGTAATGCTCCAGTAACTGTTGCTAAGAAAGATCATTGAGCTATGAGGCAACTGTTCTATATTTGTAAACAAATTTTTATTCATACGAATAAGCACACTCCTAAATTTGTAAAAACATTTTTTAAGCATTATGTCATGTATCTTATGGATTCAACAATAAGTTCAACACATGTTTACTCAGTATGCAGTAGTGGCACAGAGAACATGGGAAAACTAATATCATTGTTAGAAAGGGAAAAAAGTCAAAAGGATAACAAATTTAAAGATGCTGAAAAGACCATTTGATGCTATGTTTTGTTTGTTCCAGAAGGCACATGATATACAGCTCTCTTCCTAGCTCTCCCATGGAGGTGATTGTCATCACTTGGAACCCAATCAGGCTTCAGCTAATGATTTGCAAACCATAAAGGGCAGTCCATAGTATTTTACCACAAAGCAGTATGTTCACAAATATCTAGTTTTTGTTTTCAACCAAAATTAGTAGGTCAGTCTACTCAATTCGGACAATACAAATATTCTCCAAATGCAACATAGGCACAAACAGAACTGGACCACACAAACAAATGGATGTAAGTGTGCATACAACAAAAAGCGAACATTTTTCAAGTACCTCATTAGGCTTCATAGTTATTATGTGAGGAGTAAATGATGTCCCGGAAGAACCTGAAAATCAGCACATGAAAGATCACAGTGAGTATTTCACAATAGACACACAAAAAATGGTTCATAGAAGGTGATGAAATCAAATTCATATACTTTAATTTCAGTTGAGATAGAAATGCACAAAACAACCTCAGAAAACATGATGGATGATATTGCCATTAACATTTTGACAGTGCAACATGAGAAAGAAGCAAATAAGTAATTGGTAAGCCAAATACTTACTACCCATTTTATGTTGGCAATTGCAAAATTTATCACAACTTGAGGTATGATAGAAAGATCTGAGCAAAAAAAAATCTATCTTTGGTCAGTATACGCACATTTAATCAGAAATAAAATTAAAGCAATCCATGAAATGCTCAATATTCAAAGACTAAGCTCATGCTTGAATAAATCCTACCTTTCCTGTTCAAACTATGCTCTGTGCGTTACTAATACAAAACATTTCTGTACTTTACCCCATTATTTAAATGCCCGCACTATTCTGTCCTATTTTAATTCCATTTGAATGTGGAGGAATCCTTTTAAAAAATCCCACTTGTGCTATTTAAGCGTGCATAGATAAACATATGACTTTATTCCAAGAATCACACCATACACGTCCACAATGTTGAACCATATTTTCCAATGCTACAAGCCAAGATGCTGCTAACTATGCACTAACATTTGATAATTCAGATATAAATCCAATGTAGAGAACTGGTGTAGGCAATATTACACAAATCATCGAGTTGTTTCTTTTTGCCAGACCCTAGGGAGTGCCCTCTGCGCTTCCCATCAGGGTTCGAGTTCAACCTTGCACCACTAAACTAGCCGCCCGCCGATGCTCCCGTCTGGCCCACACTTCCTCAGCCTCCCCCTCTTCTTCTTCATGAGCTCCACACCACTACCGCTGACCACGCTGCCACCGCTGCCTCCATGCTGCTGCATGCCCAGCACGCCGGAATCAGCGCGGTACATGGCCCCCGTCATGTCTGTCGGCTTCATGGGCGATGATGTGGCAGACAACGCCATGGGGTTGAATGTGAGCGGCATCCCATGCATAACATTAGTCGAGCTCGGTGGCATGGCTGGTGGAGCACCGTAGGCATGCTGCGGCATCATGACACCACCAATCGACGGCGGCGAGCCCACACACAGCGGGTGCTGCTCTTGGCCATCCATCCTGAGGCAAAACCCTAGCCCCTAAATCTGACGCTATACTCACCTAACGATGCGGGGCAGGATGGCATTGTTGAGTTGCTACAGGCGCACCTCAAGACATGGGAAGGGGAGAAGACATGGGGAGGAGATATGGTGAGAGATGGTAGAGGATTTGATTTGATGACTGTGCGGATCGTGGTGAGAGGTGACTGGGGAGGGCCGAAGGAGAGAGGACCGTGCGGAGGTGGTGAGAGGTGATCATGAGGTAGGGGGGAGATGAGAGAGAGCAGGGCGGGAGGTGAGGAAGAGGCCCATGAGTTGGCACAAGTCCTTTTGTGAGGAGGGGCAGCCAAGTGGAGAATGCATCGACAACTACCAACTCTTTTTTTAAGGAGTAAAGATTATATTCAATATCCTAAATGAATGACTTAATTGGCAAAACTAAGACCCCCAACGAATAAGTTTCAGAAGCATTTGGCCAACTTGCTATGTGTTTCTAGTAATAGAAATTTGGAGGGAATTTCCCTCTCCTGTTAAAAAAGATAATTTATGATGGAAAGTGCTAAGGAGCACTTAATTGTTTTTGGGATTGAGAGCACTCAGATTTTGGAGCGTTGGATCTTCATCCAACGGATCCCCCATACCCCCTCCAAAAAACGAATCTGGGCTATTGGATCTCCATCCAACGGATCCCTCCATACCACCCCTCCAAAAAAATGAGTGCTTCAAATCTGAGGCGTTGGATGTAGATCCTGTTAAGGATAGAATAGGAAATAGATTAGGTCTGTTATTTGTTTCCTAATATGCCTTGTATTCCTTCTGTACATCTCCCTTGTACCTCTATATATATTGCCCTTTGGGCCTTACGAATAGATGCACAATATTCATAACATGGTATCAGAGCAAAGGTTAGGGTTAGGGCTCTGACCTATTTTTCTTCCGTTGCCTCTGTTGCCGCCGCCGCCTGGTCTGTGCCGCCGCCATTCGGGCCCCTCTGCTCGAGCCGCCTGGACCGCTCAGTCGCCGCCAGACCAGATCCGGATCTGTTGCTACCGCCGCCAGACCGCCGTCGTCGCCCGCTCTGCTGGCCGTGTCGGGTCGCCGCCGCCGTCGCCCGCTTCTCCGGCCGCGACGGGCCGCCGCCGCCGTCGCCCGCTCCTCCAGCCGCGCCGAGTTGCCGCCGTCGTAGCCCGCTCCTCCGACCGCGCCGGGCCGGGCCGCCGCCGTAGCCCGCTCCTCCGATCGCGCCGGGTCGGGCCGCCGCCGCCGTAGCCCGCCTCCTCCGGTCGCGCCGGGCCGGGCCGCTGTCGCTGTCGCTCGCTCCGTCGGCCTCGCTGGGCCATCGCCGCGGTCACGCGCTCCGCCGGCCGCGCCGGGCTGCCGCCGCCATCGTTCGCTCCTCCGGCCGCACCGGGTCGCCGGCCGCCGTCGCCTACTCCTCCGGCCGGCCGCCGCTCCATCTCTGTTGGGCTGCAGCTCTGTGCTGGCTAACAGCCAGTGAAGAGGGACCGGCCTATATAGCCTTGCAAAAAAAAGGAAAAAGAAAAAAGCAAAAAAACGTTGTTCTAACCGCCGCGCCGTCCAGCGCCACCTACCGATGGCTTCCGTTCCATCTGCTGCGATCCCATTCTCGGGGACAAAGCTCCATGGAACAAACTACAGGCTATGGTCTTCCCTCATGGAGATTACGCTTGATGGTCTTCGCCTTTGGGGACATGTTACTGGTGCTCGTCCTTCTCCGCCACCGCCGGTTCAGCCTCCTCCTAGGCAACCTATCTCTGCACCTCCTGAAGCAGATGAGGCCACTAAGAAGAAGGCAGAGGCTGATGCTGTTGCTGCTGACGCTGCTGATGAGGCTTTTCAGTATGCCATTGACGCTTTCGAGCGCTGGTGTGCTAATGAGGCCCGTGTTCGTGCTATCCTTGTGGTCAGCGTCGACGACTCCATTCAGCCAGATATTGTTGGTCTGCGGTCTCCTCGACAGATCTGGGAGTACTTACGTGAGCGATACCAACAGAGCAGTGATGCTCAGTTCTTTTCGCTTCAGCGTGAGTTGGAGATACTTCGCCAGGGAGATTCTTCCGTCGACGACTTCTTCCGAGCCCTGCCTAGTATCTGGCAACAGCTAGATGGGCTAGCTTCTCCACTGTGCCAGGAGTGCCACAAAGTTCAGAAGGCGGATCATGATCGCCTCCGTCTTTATGATTTCATCTGCCGTCTTCGCCCAGAGTTTGAGCCTGTCAGAGCTCAACTGCTGAGCCGCTCGCCACGACCGACTGTTACCGAGGCTCTTTCGACACTTCGGGCTGAGGAGCTTCGCCTTGGACTAGCTGCACAGTCTGTTCCGAATGTGCTTGCTGCTTCTTCGACTACACCGACGGTTCCTGCTACGACTACAGCTCCTTCCTAGGTGCCTGTTTCCGCTCCTGCCTTTGCACCAACTGGAGTTCAATGCAACTACTGCAAGAACTTCGGGCATGACTATCAGCGTTGTGCAGTGCGAAAAAAGCGGAATAAGGCGCGCGGGGATGGACGATCCAAGGGGGGCAGGGAGGCCCTTCCTTCACAGGAGGACAGACCAGCTCATCAGGATCTCAGCGAGGTGACTCTGTTCAGCAGCTCTGCCAGGCTCTTCTTCAGCAGCTCTCTCACAGCTCAGCGGGTTCTGCCAGTCTAGCTCAGACGTCTCCCCCAGGTACCTCTTGGGTTCTAGATTCTGGTGCCTCTTTCCACATGACACCGGATTCCACATCTCTCATTTCAGTGGGACCTCCTGCCCTTCCTATCTCTGTACAGACTGCGGATGGTACTTCTTTGTCTGTTAGCTGTAAGGGTACTCTTTTGACCACTGATTTTTCTGTTCCAGCTGTTTCTCATGTTCCCCAACTCACCATGCAGCTTCTTTCAGTGGGACAGCTCACTGACCTTGGTTGTAGGGTTGGTTTTGACTCTCACACCTGTTTTGTTCAGGATCGACAGACAGGGACGATACTTGGGACTGGCCAACGCCGTAGGGATCGTCAGGGTCTCTACATTCTCGACCGTCTTCATCTTCCGTCCACTTCAGTTGCTCCTACCACGTCTCCCGCCACGTCTGCCTCCACTGCCACTGCTGCCACCACCCCTGGAGTTTTTGCGCAGTGGCATCACCGTTTAGGTCACCTGTGTGGGTCTCGTCTTTCGTCATTAGTTCGTCAGGGTGTCCTTGGACGTGTTACTGTTGACACGTCCATGTTTTGTCGAGGTTGTAAGCTGGGCAAGCAGCTACAACTTCCTTATCATTCTAGTGAGTCATTGTCTTCTCGTCCTTTTGATTTAGTTCATTCAGATGTATGGGGACCTGCACCTATTATCTCCAAAGGCGGGCATAAATTTTATGTTATTTTCATTGATGACTATTCCCGTTTTACTTGGCTTTTCCCTATGTCAAATCGTGGTCAGTTTCTTGCGATCTATCGTAGCTTTGCCATGATGGTTCGTACTCAGTTTGAGTCCTCTATTCGTACTTTTCGTTGTGATTCTGCTGGCGAGTATTGTTCTAGTGCGTTCAGACAATTTCTTTCTGAGCAGGGCACTCTTTATCAGTCTTCTTGTCCTGGTGCCCATGCTCAGAACGGGGTTGCTGAACGCAAGCATCGTCATCTGATTGAGACTGCTCGCACCCTTCTTCTTGCTTCTCACGTTCCCCCACAGTTCTGGGCTGAGGCTGTTTCTACGGCTGCATATCTCATTAATATGCAGCCTTCCACTGCTCTTAAGGATGTCAGTCCTATAGAGCGTCTCTACTCTAGAGCCCCCCAGTACGATCACCTTCGTGTTTTTGGCTGCACCTGTTTTGTCCTGCTGCCGCCTCGTGAGCGCACTAAACTGACAGCCCAGTCAGTCGAGTGTGTGTTTCTTGGGTACAGTTCTGAGCATAAGGGTTATCGTTGTTATGATCCTTTTACTTGACGGATTAGGATCTCACGAGATGTTGTCTTTGACGAATCTCGACCTTTCTTCTATCGAGATTCGGCTCCTCACACTGCTTCTACCACCGAGACGATCTCCTGGTTATCTCTCCCTGACTCCTCACCCATTTCCCCCCTTTCCCCGCCTTCGGTACCTTCACCTCCTGTGTTGCCTCCTGCAGCACCGCCTCCTGCTCCTATGGCACCACCGTCTCGTTTCTCTGGGGTGCACTACTCCAGACGTCCTCGTCCTTCACCAGATCCCTCTCCTGGTCTCTTGCCGACACCGACGTCTGATTCATCTGATGATACTCCTCGTTACGCCCTTCGTGACCGGTCAACCATTCGGCCTCCTGCTCGTCTTGGTTTTGCTTCACCAGCTCATGCTCTCTCTGTCACTGAGCCTAGTTCTTATCGTGAGGCTGCTTCTCATTCTGAGTGGCAGCTCGCTATGGCAGAGGAGCTTGATGCACTTTGTCGCACGGAGACTTGGGATATTGTCCCGACACCTGTGCACGCTCGTCCTATCACGTGCAAGTGGGTGTACAAGATTAAGACCAGGTCTGATGGTACCATTGAGCGCTACAAGGCTCGTCTTGTGGCTCGTGGTTTTCAGCAGGAGTATGGTCGAGATTATGATGAGACATTTGCTCCTGTTGCTCATATGACCACTGTTCGCACTCTTGTTGCGATTGCTTCTGTTCGCCGGTGGTCTATCTCTCAGCTGGATGTTAAGAATGCCTTTCTTAATGGCGTCTTGCATGAGGAGGTTTACATGCAGCCACCACTTGGGTATTCTGTTCCAGCTGGTCATGTCTGTCGTCTTCGTCGTGCTCTTTATGGTCTCAAACAGGCCCCTCGTGCCTGGTTTGCGCGTTTTACCTCAGTGATCACCGCTGTCGGTTTCACTGTCAGTGCTCATGATCCTGCTCTATTTATCCATGTCTCACCTCGAGGTAGGACACTGCTTCTTCTCTATGTGGATGATATGCTCATTACTGGTGACGATCCCTCGTTCATTGCACATGTGAAGCAGCATCTCAGTGAGCAGTTTCTGATGACTGATCTTGGCTTGCTTACATACTTTCTTGGGATTGAGGTTTCTGTCACACCTGAGGGTTACTACCTCTCCCAACAGAAGTATGTCCAGGACCTTCTTGATCGGTCTGGTCTGACTGATACTCGCACTGCTGAGACTCCTATGGAGCTCTCTCTTCAGCTCCGTGCTACTGATGGTGATCCTCTTGAGGATCCTACTCGGTATCGCCATCTTGTTGGCAGTTTGGTATATCTTGTGAGCACTCGTCCTGATATTGCTCATGCTGTCCATATCTTGAGTCAGTTCATGGCTTGTCCTACTCATCTTCACTACAGTCATCTTCTTCGTGTTCTTCGCTACTTGCATGGGACCATCTCTCTTCGCTTGTTTTTCTCGAGCTCCACCTCACTCCAGCTTCAGGCGTACTCTGATGCGACCTGGGCTAGTGATCCTTCTGATTGTCGTTCTCTGTCTGCTTATTGTGTTTTTCTTGGCTCCTCCCTGATTGCCTGGAAGACAAAGAAGCAGACTACAGTTTCCCGTTCGAGTGCAGAGGCTGAGTTGAGAGCTATGGCAGCTGTGACAACAGAGATTACTTGGTTGAGATGGTTACTTGCAGATTTTGGCGTACTTGTGAGGGGACCTACTACTCTTATGACTGACAGTACAGGAGCTATCAGCATTGCTCATGATTCAGTGAAGCATGAGCTCACCAAGCACATTGGTGTGGATGCTTCATACACTCGCTCTCAGGTGCAGGAGGGTGTACTTGCTCTTCAGTTTGTGTCCTCAGAGTTACAGATTGCTGACTTCTTTACGAAGCCACAGACTAGGGCACAACATTTGTATTTTCTCTCCAAACTCAGTGTGTGTGATCCACCATGAGTTTGAGGGGGGTGTTAAGGATAGAATAGGAAATAGATTAGGTCTGTTATTTTTTTCCTAATATGCCTTGTATTCCTTCTGTACATCTCCCTTGTACCTCTATATATATTGCCCTTTGGGCCTTATGAATAGATGCACAATATTCATAACAGATCCAACGCCCAAAAAATCTGAGTGCTCCCAACCCCAAAAATACTCGAGTGCTCCCAACCCAAAAAAAATACTCGAGTGTTCCCTAGACACCACCATTTATGATATACCACTTGAAAAATTGAACTCCAAAGATATTTAGATTTAGGATATACCATTGCCTCAATTTTATTGCAAATTAAAGCTTTTCTTCCCTTTTTGGCCATGGGAAATGATCGTTTTGCCCTTATGTTCCATGTTTTCACACTTCCAGGAAAAACCATTACTTGTGTATTTTGAACTACTGCTTATGTGAGATTCGTGTTAGGATGTGAAAGGGGATTTTTATTTTGGCAACTGTTGGATGTTGTAATGAACCACTGCTTATGTGTTGTATAATCTATTAACTTTAAGAATTTATTGTCATGGATGGTTGCGATGGTTATCTAATTAATATATAATGAACCAATGCTTTTGTAATGGATGGTTGTCTAATTAACTTGACATGGCATTTGCAATAGTTATCTTGCAACAACTCGTATTATTTGTTACTACTTAAACATTGCCATAGGCAAAACTCTGCCCAATTTTTTCTTGTCATAACAATAACAGTTCAGGAAGACGAATAACAATAACAATTAAATACTAAACAACATACTGTCATACCATCATATAAGTTATTACATAAAGGGCACCAAAGTCTTGTGCCATTTGCCCATTTCATACACAAAATACAACATCAATCATCTGCAGTTGTTAGCCATCCTAGAAATGTTATCCATAGGCAAAATAGTCATTTCACATAGTCAGAAAGGGAAACAAGCTTTAATTTGTAATGAAAGCCAATCTTTGAGTTACATTTTGAGCCATGCTACTCTGTCGAGTGGTATATCATGAATAATCCCAGAAAAGTGAGAATCATTCGGCCAATGAGTTAGCCGGTACTCATGTGCTGCGACATAGCCGTATTATGCGATCGACAATGTTGGGAATTACTTGCGCCAAATCACACGACATGCCAAGCTCCCCCTGAGTACAGTCCTTGCAAATAAGAATTTGGAGATCTACCTTATCAAAATTTTTAAGAGGGTTAAGGCCAGGGGCGGAGGGCCCGATAGGGCAAGGTGTGGCTTGGGCCATACCTCAAATTTTTGCAATAGACCCCCATATACCCCTCTATCCAAGCCCAATAATGTAAACCCTAAAACAATGCTCCCTGTCTGCTGTGCTCCTGCTCCTGCTCCTAAGATGCTGAGAAAGTGAGCGGTGGTGGGGAGCAGCGCGGCGGCGGTGGGGAGCAGCGCTCCGGCGGGCGGGAGGCGGCCAACGGGCGGGCCGCGGGCGGGAGGCGGCCGACGGGCGGGCCGCGAGCGGGAGGCGACCGGCCGGCGGGAGGCAGCCGACGGGCAGGCCACGGGCGGGAGGCGACCGGGCGGGCGGGCGGGCGGGCGGGCGGGAGGCGACCGTCGGGCGGGCGGGAGGCGGCCGGGAGGCGGCCGTCGGGCGGGAGGCGGCCGGGAGGCGGCCGTCGGGCGGGAGGCGGCCGGCAGGCGGGCGGAACTCGCGAGGAGGAGGAGCCTGGAGCCGAGGAGGCGCTCGGCTGAGTCGGCTCTCTGCTGTGCCGTGCGGTGGGGGTCTGGGGCTGGGGAATTTCATTTTATTTGAGATTTTGAGGCTTGAGCAATGGATAAAAGGGGAAAGGAAAAATCATAGAGAGGTGAGGCATATATTAGGAGCGTCATTGATTTTTGATAATTGATATGTAGTTTACATTTGCCCATTTACATTTTGCAAATTTATAGGTCAATTTATTTGTCTATTTGCTTTTATGTGTTTAGATTTGAAGAGCTATTTTAATCGGGGTTCAAGTGCCACAAACCCAAGCACTCGTGAAAGTGGAAATGTTGAAGTGGAGGTGGGAGAGTCTGTTGGTGCTGGGCAAGTGGAAGAGCGGCAAGAACAAGTTCAATTAGGCTCTGTACAAGTGGAAGAGGTAATTGAAGAAGAGACAGTGCAAGGTGATCTTATAACTGAATTCAACCCAGATTATATTGTTTCTGATCCGGGGCTTCGTATTCCAATTGATAGATTTGCTCCTAATATTAGAGATGAAGTTAGGAGGGCTTTCATAGCTAAGGGCCCGACTCAACCAACCGGTTATAATCCCCCCCCCCCCTCAAAGGATAAAAGGTCCTTTCATAAAAATTGGTTTAAGCAATATAATTGGTTGGAGTATAGTTTGGAGAAGGGTAGGGCCTTTTGCTTCTATTGTTATCTTTTTAGACATGATCGAATGGATGATAAATTTGGTTATGATGTCTTTACAAAAGTTGGGTTTCAAAAATGGAAGAATGCATACATGTCACTTCGAGTGCATGTTGGTGGGGCTAATAGCATACATAATCAAGCTAGAACAGCTTTTGATGATTTTGATAACCAAAGGTCAAGTGTAAAACATAAGGTTTCAAGCTATAGCAAAGAATCACTTATCAAGTATGAGACTCGTTTGGAAACATCTTTGGATATTGTGAGTTTTCTGGCTTTGCAAGGTGAACCATTCCGTGGACATGATGAAACTGATAATTCCTTGAATAAAGGAAATTTTTTAGAATTGCTTGATTGGTATAAACAAAGGAATGAGGAAGTGAAGAGAGCTTTTGATGAGCTATGTCCTAAAAATGCAAAAATGACTTCTGGGACAATTCAAAAGGAGCTTGCAAACTGTTGCGCTGAGGCGGTCACCATGGCAATAAAGGAAGAAATGAGGGATTGTCTATTCTCTGTTCTTATTGATGAATCTCGTGATGTATCCATCAAAGAACAAATGGCCATAGTTGTGAGGTAAATATTTCATTAATATCTTACGATGAAACTATATTAGAGAAATGTTCTTACTCTATTCTTTGTCATTGCTTGTGTAGGTTTGTAAACAATAAAGGAGAAGTAATAGAAAGATTTTTGGGTATCAAGCACGTCAAAGATACAACATCTGAAGCATTGAAGAGAGCATTGGTTGAGGCACTTAGTGATTATGGTTTAGTTATTGCAAAACTACGGGGCCAGGAATATGATGGAGCTTCTAATATGAGAGGAGAATTTAATGGTCTTCAGAAACTAATTCGTGATGAGAATCCCTATGCTTTCTACATTCATTGTTTTGCTCATCAATTGCAGTTAGTGGTAGTTGCTCTCTCAAGGTGTTGTTCATCAATTGAGGATTTCTTTGAATATGTGGGGTTGATTGTGAGTAGCACCAGTGCATCATGCAAGAGGAAGGATTTGTTGCTTGATAAGCATCGTTGAAACCTTTTGGCTAAGTTAGAGAGTGGAGAGGTTTCAACAGGGAGAGGAAAACTACAAGAAACATCATTGGCTAGACCTGGAGATACAAGATGGGGATCTCATTACAAGACATTGCTTCGAATTGAATCAATGTGGGATTCTATTATACAAGTCCTAGAAATTGTGCAACAAGATGAGCGTAATCCATCAAGGGCAGGAGGTTTGGTCCAAATAATGGAATCTTTTAGCTTTGTGCTCATCATGAAAATGATGTTGCAAATCCTTCGCATTACAAATGACTTATCTCTAATCTTGCAAAGGAAGGATCAAAATGTTGTTCAAGCTATATCTTTGGTTGTTGATGTCAAAACACGTTTGATCAATTTGAGAAGTGAAGGTTGGGAGCCATTATTTCAAGAAGCTAAAGTATTTTGTGAGGCAAACGATATTCCCATACCAAATATGGAAGATGCAGTACCAAGATTTGGCCGTTCAAGAAAAGGAGGGAGAAACAATATCACTCACACTACTACAAAACATGGATATTGTAATACATTCCTGTATCACATTCGTCAATGTGTTACAAAGAAATTCCATAGTAACATAAAACAATGTGTTACAGACAATGGTTGTAACACAAAGCACTTGTTTTATAAAAATGTGTTACTGAGAACAATTATAGTAACACAAAATTAATGTTACAAAGATTGTATTATGTTGTAACACATAAATGGAACATGTAAAATGTGTGCCAAATATATACCCTATAGTAACACAAAACAATGTTACGACTGTTGCTGGATCCCACTTTCCAACTGTTGGGTTGAGCACAAGTTACGCTATAGATATATCGTGATCATGAGAGGAACAAGTACGACGGGAAGAAACATGGAAAAACAAAAAACTACGTAAAATTAAATAGGAGACTAGTAGAATTCTTTTGATTTTGTGGGCGATCACTACTTTCCTCCTTCGTACAATTATATAAGGTGATATAAAATTTATCTTTTAGGTTGATAAAAAAATCAAATAGATTTAAACTCATTTTCACATGATCTCGCTTTCTATGCTCCAATGCCAAGCGCAAACATTTATTGGTTCTGGGTCTAACAAAAAAGCTATGAAAAAAACACTTGTCTCTACTTCTTTCAAGCTCTGAGAAGAGAATAAACCATCTTATCTTTTCATCTCAGTCACAATCCCATCTCCAACATTTATCCTTATATAACAGTAAACCTAATTTGAATTCAAAATGAAATATTCTTCAGCCACACGCTTTTCTGATCCAACAGATCAACCAATCTAACTTGGTTATTATGAAGAATTGTGATAGATACTGGCAGGTATGGTAGTAAAACAAATTGTTAAATCAAAAGAGTAATCATTGGGAAAAAATTGACTCATGATCTATATTTCTATGCAAGAGGCAATGTTGTAGAATGCCTAAAAAGGCCACAAAGAAGGCATTTAAGTACGGCCTACAACAATGTTTGAGACAATTTAAAAAATGCCTTCACAAAAGCACCAGGCAAGGTGTTTATGAGTTGATATCTAGAATAGCATGAACCATCATCTAGACCATTTTACATATAGCATATGAACTCCAAAAGACTTGGAGAATAAAAAAAAAGCCATGTATGCTCTCCAACTTCGCGACCATGCATCGATCATACTTAAGAGCTGCAACAAAGTCACTAGGGATGCCACAAAACATCAGTAATCTGCAATACCATAAAAATAAAATATTAAAATAATGTTGCTATACTACATTTGTAAAAAACAATAAAGGATCTGAAACTAAGACAATTTCAATATATGTTGTGCCAGACTTATTATAAATAACTATATCAATATAGTAATTCGAATCAATTACGAATACAAATTCGGAATATTCGGAGTTTCGAATATGGTATCATCGGAGCGGATATATATCGGTTACGGATCGGAAGCGGATAATATAAGCGGATATCACGGACGTATAAAAAGGAACATTTTCAATAGCGATTCAAACAGAGCAAGGTCACCAAGCGATGCAAGATAAAAGAAAAACAGTGTATGGAGAAATCAGAGAAGTGCCTCATTCGGTCATTCCAGCCAAAATAATTTGCGCCACAGATGTTAATGCAAAGCAGTCGAAGGTCATATCATCACTTAACAGATAGTATGTAAAGTCGTGAATCTTGCACTAACAGATAATTTAATGAACAATCTGTGGTTTCAAAATCCTACTCCGCTATCTAATTTTCACCCGAGACGATACAGCATTAGAAGATATGTGGTAGCCAGCTTGGTGAGTCTTGCACTTGAAGATATGTCTTCTTGAAGATTAAATTGGTAACGATAAATAGCTATGTCATTGATTCCTACAGAATGGAAAATCACAATATTATTAACCAAACCAAAGCGATTGAAATGAGAGAGAGATCTACCAATGCTCTAATTTATCAATACTACCCGAGGGAGAATAGCGCCTATCAAGGATGCTATGAGAGCAAGAACAGCACCACTGGAAATAACATGCCTACATTTCAATATACCTACAGAACAGCACCACAGTAATGCTCAACACTGGCACATATACAAAATGTGCTAATATTCTCTTTAGTTACAAAACAATCTTTTGCAATACATAATTATCTGTCTAACTGTCTTTGCATTGCCAATGAAAATTTAGGGAGGAGTTCACAGCAGTGAGCAGTGGATTAATATATACAACCAAACAGAATAAACGTTACCAGAAAAAGAATAATGCAGTGAGCGGTGGATTAATACAAGCTGCCAGTAAAAGAATAATGCAGTAAGCAGTGGATTAATATATACAACCAAACAGAATAAAGGTGAAAAGCTAATCCATGCATGCCCTTACTTTTGACCAGGTGAAAAGCAGTCGTGGGTTAAAGTAGCTTAAGCTAATCCTCAATTAACGAAGCTCCAAATTCTAGACATTGGTAATTAATTTGATCCATCTCGATTCATAAGAGAAACAAATAACTTCTCCTAATTTCTAATAAGAGGCCAGGTGCATGTATGTATCTATGTTGTGCTCATATTTCAACACCATAAGCATAAAAGGAGTCCATGTCTCCGATGTGTTAGCGCTGTTTCGACATGTCTTGTTTAGTAGTGCAAGTATTCTTGTCTAGATTCCTTTAAAATAGGAGAGGAAATATCATTAGCCGCTTAGCGATCAAGAAATATCAAGACGAAACAGTCTCTGATCAAGAAAAGATCGAGCACTGAGGCGCAATGCCGCGAAAGAATTCAGGGCTTCAAGAAGAGAGGCCAATCCGCCAATGCATGGACGGTCGCATACCTTGCTGACCGAGCCGGCGACGTCCTCCTTGGATAACACCGAGAGGATCTGGACGGGGTCACGGGGAGCCGAAGCAGCCGAGCTGGGGAGGGGATCGGATGGGGAGGCCGGAGGGGATCGGATGGGGATGGCCGGGAAGCCCGAGAGGTCATGGGGACGAGAGGATCTGGACGGGGTCACGGGGAGCCGAAGTAGCCGAGCTGGGGATTGAGGAATGGGGTGGCCGCCGAACCAATTGGGGATTGGGGATGCGCTCGGCAAACGGCAGATCGAGAGGGAGTTGGGGATGGCCGAAATGCCGAATGGGTCAATGGCTCAATGCGGACTCGGCGTCACGGCCGTCAGGCGTAACCGCGTAACGCAGATCTGGCGTCTCCGTAGATCCGGCGGCCGGCCGTAGATCGCGCGTCCGCTTGGGCTGTTGGGTTGGGTCAGTTTTGTCTGGCTCGGCCCAGCAGTCCAGAAATATAAATATTAACCATTTAAACCTAATTGCTATTATATATATGTATTATAGCTAATATATAGTAATTTTTTGTCAAAAATTTTGGATATTCAGCTGAATACCCATGAATTACCGTGCATCCGCACTGTGACTTATCTATGTCTACTTGGAAGCACTGGGAGCTAGTTGTTCATATGTATAAGCTTTTTTGCCTGCTTAACTTGCTGTTGAAGTTTTGAACTGTTGATATCTTGCATAGGTGTACCTACGTAAGCAATGGGGTATTAGTTGATATAATTGCTCAGGCATTGTACTTATTGTTTAATGAGTTACTTAATTGCTTCTTTCTAACAGAACCTTCTAATAGAACCTATTAGGTGTTCAACTAGTGCATTCACAACTGCATTACCAAGCTAACCTTTCTGTTCACATTTATTTTGTGCAGCTGTTAAAGTTGATGTACCATGCTATGTTCTCGTTTCATGTCTCACTAAACTACTCGAGGCATGACAAGATAAATTTCTTTGTGAAAGCAGTAGCTCTTGAGCGAACTGTTCATGCCTTGATGGACATAGTGGTAGCACAAAATTATTGAGGATACTTGTTATAATCAAGAACAGGATGATAAACACTTGTCAGGTGGATGGCTGACATTTTCCATTATAATACAGTCGAAGACGATTGCGCTGTTATCTACCCAAAAAAATCGATGTTTAAGAGGCTCTAGATCACGACGGTAGTCGATGTCGTCAAGGAATAAGTTGGATGCATTGAATGGCGGTAGCGCTACCTTTGTAGCACAATGGTGGAGAGAATGGATGGGTGAGATCGAAATCCTGGGGATACGCCACGGATCGGTGATGTGTCATTATCAGAGACGGTTTGTTATACGAACCGTCTGTGAAAATAACATATCAGAGATGTTTGTGATAATACACATATTAGAGACGTGGGAGCGTCATGTCATATGGCGCCCTTGGCGCTCCGCCACCTCCTCCCCTCCTTCCTTCGCCGGCACAGCCCCTCCTTGCGGGCTGTGCCGGACACCTTCATCTCCCGATTGCAATCTGCGTCTCAGCTAGGGCAGCAACTAGACGACTGGGCGTTAGGTCATTGCGGACGGCCAAAAGCACATCGATAACGATCGAAAATCATGGAGACGATATTTAAGAAACGATAAACACGTTAAACTGTAGAACACGACAAGAGTCATATAACTTGACCTATATCGCACATGACACTTAAGAATCATTCACAATTATACAGTGGCATACTAGGGCGTCGCCGCCGTCGCCGTCGCCGTTATCATTTCCGTTTTTTCGGTTACCACTATGTTTTCTTTTAGGTTGAAAATCGAAAAATTCTCAAATAACCCTATTTATTTTTCTTCAATTCTACTACATTCTTCGCGTTAACTAGTGCTCGAATAAATTTGCATTCTTTAATTTCAAATACATGTTCGAAGATCCAAAGTTGTTCTGCAGATTGGTTAAAATATCTCTTATCTCTACAACTTGTCTATCTCTGCTACTATATGAAGAAGGCAAATAGATTCTAGACAAATAGAGGTACACCTTTTCAATGAACCATTGAATAAGATATATTTTACTTGCAATGTTAAATTTATTCAAGATAAGTATTAGATAACTTTGTAAAAATGTATAAATAGAGGTACACCTTTTCAATGAACCATTGAATAAGATATATTTTACTTGCAATGTCAAATTTTCTATTTGTTATGTAATACTTACAATGTTCTACTAGCAGGTGCAGTTCATTGAAGAAGGCAAGTCATCTTCGCGCGCTCGCGATCCTCACGATCGTCCGCGCGCGCCTTTTTTTTTCGTTGCGCTCGGCTCCGAGTCGATCCCCCACGACTCCACGCCCACGTTCACCCAATTTTACAGGCCTCACAACTATCGATCTGCACTCTGCGCCGTCCCACCTCCCCGCCTCCCAGCACCGCCCCTCTTCGGCTCTTCCCGGCCCGCCCCGCCTCCCGGCGCCGCCCCTCTTCGGCTCTTCCGGGGGAGGAGAGGAGGGAGCTGCCCGAGGAGCTCGCCAAGGGGGTGGTGTGCCTTGAGTGCGAGACGTCGGCCGAGGCGGCGGCGGCGGGGGCAGGCGGGACCTGCCGCGTCTACGTCGTCGGCACCGCGCATGTGTCGCAGGTGAGATGCCCTGGCCTAGTGATCCCGATACGATGATCTAGCTTCGATTTCGAGCGTGAGTTGCAGGCAGGTGTTCCAATTGGGTTGTCTCAAAAGACACGATTCTTATACGCGTCCTTGTTTTTTCTAGTTCTCTCGGTGGGCATTGCATCGGATTTAGAATTAGAGGCCACTGTGTGTTCGCATCAGTTCCAATTTCGTGATAATTTTACTTAGGAAGCAAAGAAAGTTCGACCGATCTAAGATTTAGATTCCAAGTACAATAGATAGAACTGCAAAAACACAGGAACCAAGTGTACCGACAAAATCTGCCCTTTTTTCCCAGTGGTTTCAATTTGAATGTAACCAAAAAGGACAACATCAGAACAACTATACTTTGGATTGATTATTTGACTGTTGATTTCATTGTAGGAATCATGTGATCAAGTGAAAGCCGTCATCAACTACCTGAAACCTCAGGTTCTTCCTCTCTTTACTCATCATCAATAATTTCACCAGTTGGTGAATCATTTGGCAGGTTGGCTGCCTGCTTTGGAGTATTTTTTGTTTCTTGATTGATCTGGTAGTTTTTCACTAATTTCTTTCCATCTCTTTTGCAAATGTAGGCTGTTTTCTTAGAACTCTGTGCCAGCAGGGTTGCCCTTCTGACACCACAAAACCTCTAGGTATGAACATTCAACATGTGTTAAGACACTTAACACTTGAAGGAGAAAATGAATGCTTTTCCTATAATGGTCGAAACATTGAAGCTATTGTACTTTGTTGAACCTGAATCACGGGAAAGCACTATCAGAATGCTTACTCTGTTGTGCTGTGATCTTTATCTGTTATTCTGTCAAATGGTAAAAAAAACCACTTAGTGTGATAATACGGTTTTAGAGTTAACAAATTAAGCTCAATGGAAAGCACTCCTGTGGATATCTCTAATACAAAGTTGGATTAACAAAATCATGAGCAAAGTTTGATTTGCCCAAGAGAAACTTGTTCAGAAGTTGACCTACTTAAGTTAATTGACAAAACGTGCTTCAAATTATGGATGTGGCACTGCATATTTGCATGGATACCCCTCATGCCAAGTACTGGCATCTAGCGATGGTTTTTTTTTTGCAATGGCATTTTACAACTAGCACTTATTTGTTTGTTTTGCTATCAGTTGGTGACAAGATTAGCTGATGCAATTGGAACAGGCACAAGGGATCAAAGTTTTGATGCACTGGTAAGAATTTCATACAGTTTGTTATTTTTCATTTGTTGAATAAAATTGATGCGATTCCACTTCATGGTGGGTGATATTTGTCAAAAGGAATGTAAGTAGCTTCTCTGTACAAGGTGTAGAAACTAGAAAGTACACTGAAAGCTTATTTTGGTGTAGAAAGTTCTTTTAATTGAGTTTGGCTTTGTATAACTTGTGATGAATTGTGAAATCACTTCCCTGTGGACTGGAGGCTTATGGTCAGATGCATGGAGTATGCTAGATGACTGAATATGGCTTGAAACTCTTGTACTGAGATCGATGAATCTGAAAGAGCAATACACTGAGATTATACTTTTAAACTCCAGAAATTCGAAGATGCTAGGTTCACTATGGACTGAGAGTAGCTGCTCTTGGCCATCTGCTTCCATGCTCTTTCTATGGAAAGATTTGAGTCCTATGTTTCAGCTTATAGCCTCTGTTTCTGTATTGTCTCGTTTTTTTGTCTCATGTGTACCTGTGCCAAGCTATATAAAAAAAGTTAATGAACGAAAGCTTTTGCAGATTTGAGTCCTATCTTTGTATTGCTTTGTGCTTTTGCAGAATCTTTAATCCTGATATGTTATTTCTCATAGCATAGTAATCAATGTAAGTAATGAATATGAATATGAATAAAAAAAGGTTCCAAATTACTGCTTAGAAGAGGAGTTCGTTAACTACATAGAAGAGGAGTTCGCTGCTTAGATCCAGTTGTCTCCTGTGTCGACTTGTTGGGTGATACTACTGTGTTGCCACATAGTTTTGTTTGACTGTGCAATGTCAGTCCTGGCGCAAGCCATTCTTTCTCATTTTCCGTCACCAGACAACACAAGGTAAGGAATAGAAATACAGTCTGAAACCGGCTGGTTTTTTACCCTGAAATTACTGAATAGGTAGATGAAGAACTATTGTCTTTGATCATTCTGGTCTTCAGAATTGGATCCAAGATAACTCTGAGGTAAAGCGAGCTAAATAAAGCTCAGGATTAGAAGTTAAGAACATACATGTAAAAGTGTAAAATTATATTTGGAACCTTTTTTTATTCATATTTATTCATTGTCCTGCTCTACATGATTCAATCTAAACCATAGCACTTTACTTTTTCTCAAGCTTTAAGTTCAAATATTATTACAAATATGCGCTTTTGTCTAATTATTATTCTTTTGTTATACTTGATTCTTATTTGTGAATTATCCTATGCTTCATTCTTATTTTCCTATTGGTGCTAAATTTTAATTAGATTGTGATACTATGGCTGCGGATATTTGGACCCTAAATCTTGAATGCGACGGGGCAGCTCCAAGACAGAAACATGTGCAAAGGGAAATGGATAGAGATGAGATATGCTTTTACAACTTGATTGATCTGATCGAGGAATATGGGTACACATCAGTCGACTATCTATTCTACAAGAGAAGAGATAGTTTGGTCGCAATAGAACAAGATTCTGAAGTGATGGAAATGCTTAATGAGTATGAGAGCGAGAAGATGGTGAGCTTATTTGTGACGAGTAAGAGGCTAGCCACCTTAGTGCCTACCAAGTGCAACAAAGAACCATCCAAATCTGAACCAAATAAAATTAAAGGTAGTAGAATGAATATATAATTTACTCTTTTATGTATATTTGATTATTCAAGTACAACTTAACTGTTGCAAATTATGGTAGTCATCAAATATTTATTTTCATCAAAGATAAGTAGATTCGACTCCATCATTGTTCGTGATTTAGTAAGTGTAATCATGGCAGTCTAATAAAAAGATTATAGAACCCTTGATTGTATTTATTCTAAACATATGTTCATGTCCCCAACATTTGTTCGCAGGAAAAGGAGGTATAAATAAAAAGAAACATTTAAATGTAAAGCATACTGAAGCACTATACACCAATGAAGTTGAGGAGCATGATGATGAGAACCAGAACACATCAGGTACATATGTAGTTAGATCAATCCAATTTATGTGGGCTGCATCTTCAATTGGTTAGTATTACTATTAAGTTTTTTTAATAGGTGATGGTGATGAAGTACGTAAGAGAAAGGGGACCGTTTTAACACATGTTTGGGATCTACCTGAAGGGGATCGGATACTAGTAAAATGCAACATCTTTGGGCAACCCATTGGAGAAGAAGGTGGTCTCTTAGGGCAATTTTTAGGCACCATAGCAAGAAATGGTGGATATTGTCCAGTGGATATCAAAGATTGGAGAAAAGTCAAGAAGATTAGTGCTAAAACTATAATTCAGCTCATACAGGTTTGCTAAATTTTACACGATGTTATATTGTGAATTTAAGATTTTGTGTGCTAGTTTTCATGTGAGAAAGTAAAGTTCATGGAAAATATCTATATAACCCTCCTGACGTTTGGTAGTGTCTACTTCACCCCCTGAACTACAATTAGGGGGTTATGTAGAGTTTTTCCTAAAATTCATTCATTAGTAACTCTTTCTTATTTCAGACAAAGTTTCTTGGCAGGAGCATATTTTTTTGCTGATAATCTGCTATGTCATATGCAAAAGGATCATGAAATTAAGATGGCCATAATGTTCTATCTCTGAAGTTTATTGCTGCACAGTAGGTTTTAGGTGCTATCAAACAGTTTATTGTTAATGTTATCCTTATTAGTTCTGCAATATGAAGTGTTGATTCCATTTTCATAAAGATATAGGCCGCACTTACTCTTAGCAACATGTGCCGCTATCTTGATATATACAACAAATGCTTGCTGGTCGCTAAGTGATTATGTCAAATTAATGCAGGTTGGGTCCACAGTGAAACTCATGACTGCCAAATATCCAAATAAGGAAATTGTGGCATATGCAACTATTATTAGCACTAATCCAAAAGCAAATGTTGGTGGAGTTGAGACAGGAAAACAATTCTACAAAGTGCGTATCAATCATCCCGTTGAAAAAGATGAGCCATTAGTGAGGCCTATGCCTACCTACAACAACATTGGTGACGCCCATGCCAAAGGAGTACCAATTGTTTGGCCTTCGATATTTGTATGTTTGAACTAGCTTTCTAAACTTTACTTTACTGTGGTGAACATGGATAGAATAATATTTAATGTTACAACTTGCTACCTATTTGCAGGTTCAAATGATCAATGGCTGAATTCATATATATCGATGCGTACAAGAATGGATGAAGAAGTGATGGATTTTAAGAATATTAGATATTGCATTTTTGTTTCTAGTAGTATGGACTTGTACTCTTCACTACTATGTCTGTTTACTCTCTAGAGTCATATCATTGTGTACATATACTATCACTTCATCTGAGCAAGTACTATGTTTGAAACCTTTCTATTATCTGTGGATCTTTATATGATTATTGAAACTTATAGATTATGTGATTCTACAATGTGTCATGTTTACTATGAAAAATCAATAATAACACTATATGCCACATACAAAGGTAAAATAAATATTTTTTTTCCAAATTTCAAAGTGTTACAATAGGTACAACATGCGTTACAAACCATATGTTCCTTTGTTCCAAACTATATGCTCTACAAAAATGAGGAAGTGTTACTAGAGCTAAAAAACAGTGTTACAGTAGAGAATCACTGTAACACTAGACAAATGTTCCAGTATATAAGTAAATGTGTTACAGTTTAGTAACACTTTTTTGGATGTAAAAGAACACATATATGGTGTTCCAATAGACCAGTATATAGTAACATGGGCAATTGGAACACATAAAAAATGTGTTACGAGGAGAGCTAGTAACACTTTCTTTAACCTATAGTAACACATGTTGGTGTTGCTATATCCCTGTTGTGTAGTAGTGTCAAGATCATTACTTCCGTGTTGATACCTTCTATGCTGCTATAGATGCTATTACCAACGAGTTGGATCATCGATTTAACGAGGTATCTTCAGAATTGCTTGTTTGCTTTTCTTGTCTTGATCCAAGAGATTCTTTCTCCAAGTTTAATGTGGATAAGCTTGCTCGGCTTACGGAAATTTATTATGAGGATTTTTCCTTTGATGACCGCAAGGCTATAAAAGATCAACTAGAGACATTTATTATTCATGTAAGAAGGCTTGATGAGTTTAAAGTTTGTCACGATCTTGCAAGTCTAGCCAAAAAACTAGTTGAACTTGAGAGGCATATTGTATTTCCACTTGTTTATCGCCTCATTGAGTTGGCATTGCTGCTACCGGTGGCGACGGCATCGGTTGAAAGAGCTATCTCAGCAATGAAGATTATCAAGACTGAATTGCGCAACAAGATGTCCGATGGATGGCTTAATGATTTGATGGTGTGCTACATTGAAAGGGAGACATTTAAAGGACTTCATCTTGAAAAATTTAAAAAGATGTTTCAGAAAAAGAAAGATAGGCAGATGCAATTGCCTAAGTCTCCTAAACGCAATTAACAAGATTAATATTGGTATTTCTCATTTGATTCCACTTGTCACTTTTGTGTTGTCTACACTATACATAACAATATTAACTATGTTTGCTCTTTCTTTGGCAGATTATTTCCATTGCTATGCTCTACAAGGTTATATGTTAAATTGGTGATATATTATTGTGATCCTTCAATTTTTGGAGGTACTTTTCAATGTCTTGCATTATTAAACATCTTTGTACTTAGATTATTGTTGATGGGTTTGAATAGTATTATAGCTTGAATGGTATTGCTTTCGATCCGCCCTACCTCATTTTTTTCCCGTCCTCCGCCACTGGTTAAGGCCACTAAGTTGAACCATGTAACGTTACCTATAAGATTTACAGGGCTGTTGGGTACAACCGTACAAGGATGTACGAATTACGAGTGCCTGAGCAGAACCCACATCCTCTTGCATCGATAATTTAGAACAGTTAATTAATCATCACTTGCACATCAGGAACACTACCTAGTACCTACCTGCACTACCAATCATTATCATACACATATTCCACATATTCCACATGGATTCATCCTTGCTTCCACGGACAGATCAACCGATCGAACGCCTGCTGCAGCAGAACAGCTCGCTCAGGCGCTGGGCGGCTCCTCCGCCACCGCCGGCTGCTGCAGCGGCTCGAGGGAGGCGACGATGTCGCGCATGAGCGGCCGCGCCTTGGGGTTGCGGCTGAGGCAGTGGTACGCGAGCATGGCCGTCTTTTGCACTGCCCTGACGGGGTAGTCGTCGCCCAGCCTGGGGTCGACGACGCCCAGCACCTTCTTCTTGTGCGGCAGCAGCGGGAGCGCCCAGTCCGCCAGCGTCTGCTCCTGCACCGGCCGCGACTTGTCCAGCGCCTTGCGCCCGTCAGCAGCTCCAGCAGCACTACCCCGTAGCTGTACACGTCGCTCATCGCCGTCAGGTGCCCTGCGCCTCAGATTCATTAAACCACCAAAATTTTCTTCGACTAGGATTAATTCTAGCAACGTTATCAATTTTTTTTCGAGGAACAGCTTTGGCTTTTGCAATTGCTTCACTCTAAAGCTGAGTCCTAACTCGTATGCTAACTGCTGATACAATCATACAAGGGAGTAGGAGTGCTGGACATAATTGATTGTACTTAATTTAATTTACACAAGCTTAGCTACTCAGGCATGAAGGTCTGAACCTTCTCTTCTAGGTCGTACCTGTCATGATGTACTCCGGAGCAGCATAGCCGTAGGTGCCCATGACGCGGGTGGAGACGTGGGACTTGTCATCCACCGGCCCGTTCCTCGCGAGCCCGAAGTCGGAGAGCTTCGCGTTGAAATCCTACACATCGACATTGCCATCAACAAGATGAGCAGGGGGAAAAAACAGGCAAGATCAAAATGCCGGTTCTTGTGGAGACACCAGGATGGTCATGGCGAACTGAGCTCAGAGACTCAGAGCATGACCTGAAACAGCCCAAAAAATTTCATTTGAAATTTCGTAAATGTTACCTGAAACAGCCCCAAAAATTTCATTTGAAATTTCATAAATTTTAGTGGAATTCGGATTCTTTCCCAATTCGATATTTTTCCAAGATTTCTCGCTTTCCTCTTTGGGCCAAGTCCGCTTTCTACCTTGGTTGGCGTCTTTCTTCACTTTGCCACCACCCATGTCTCCCCTTCTCTCCACCCGACATATCCTCGTTCGTCGCTGCAACTCCCCCGGTCATCGCTACTACCCGGTTAGCCCGTCATACCACCAAATGTCAAGCTCTGAAACCATCCAACATGAACCCTAACTAGGCGCTGGACAAGACAAACCAAAATCCGCCGTCGACGTCGTTCCCCTCTCTCAGCTGACCTCCCCGCGCCGCAACTTTTGACCGCTGCAACATGCTGTCCTAGGAGCTCTAGGGCTGAAGCGCTACCGCAGCTTGCCAACCCCTCTGACACCACCGCCAAATCCGGCCGAAGCCTCCTGCACTTTCATTCCTAGCCACGTGCCTGTAGGATCAAGAATAATCAACTAGAGGGGTGAATAGAAGGTTCTAAAAATTTCGCTCTAATTCTAATAATTACAACAACAAGGATCAATAAATGAACCTAGCACAAGTCAAGAGCGAATTTCTAAGTTTTCGACGGCACCACTAGCTGTGTCTCTACCAAGTAAAATTCAAGCTATACAAGATATAATAATTCAATAGCTAGAAAAGTTAATGCGGAAGAGTAAAGATAAGAGATAACAATGATGGAGACACACGATGTCTTTTCTGTAGTATCGAAAACTTGTCGGTCTTCACTAATCCATGTTAAGGTAAATCCAAATAAATTGGATCGGCTTCATGAATTAAATCTAATGATCTCAAGTCTACTAAGCTTGTTCTTCCTCCACTCCGGAGATGGCGAGCACCAAACAACTTACAATTGGTGCCAGGCCTATTCATAAGCTTCTTGAAGAGATCACTGCACAAACTTCTCACAAACCGTCTAGGTGTCGGCAAGCATAAGAGTAATAAATTACAATATTTGTTTGAGGAGAAACAAGTGCTAAATAACTAACGAATGATGCAATACACTTAAATGCTCTCAACTACTCAAAAATGGGAAATATAAGCAAATGAGCAGAGGAGAGTGCACGCAAGGCTTTAGTTTATTCAATGAGGTCCTAGATGCATGCCCTTGTGATGATGGGGGTATTTATAGGGTATTTATATCTCCAACCATAAATTCAACTAATTGGAGTTTATCCTAGAAAAATTTAGTAAGTGCGGTACTACCACCAAGCATGACCGATACTACTGCACCTACTGTTCAATGGTTATTTTGGGTAAGCAAGACATGTGCTTCTTCTTTAGTAGGTCCAACCCCTCAAAAGATCAAGTAGCATTGCACTTTCTGCAGTAGGATGGCCACATAGTTGTGTTCTGCTTCTGTAGAGCCAAGGCTGAAAGGAAGGAGATGATGCATGCTTTGATGTCCGTTAGAGGAGCTCCTTCACCTACTAGTATCTCTAGAGCTAGGTAGTTTGTCTTTCCTACTAGACATAGGTCTAGGTTTGTAGATAACTTCCTTGATTTCTTTAGTGGCTCTAGGCAGTGCTTTGGGTTAGGCTATCGTGAGGGTAAATCATGGGTAGCATCTAGACAAGGGGAGTGCCGACCTTTTAACAGATCGATTTGGAGAGGTTTAGGTGGTTCATGTGTGCATTTTCATGATTATCTTTGTAACTATTTTATTTCTGCTTCTACTGTTGTTCCTAGATATCATGTGACTCAGTACTAGATTTTCAAGTCTCTTACCACTAACCTTAGTACTGAAGCACAGATGTTTCCTACTTATGACCTGTAGGTCCAGCGTGCAAGGAAGGAGGATATGTGGCTTGTTGACTTCGGGTGTTCTTGACACATGACCGAAGATTCTAGATAGTTCTCCTCCTCACATGTGTATCTAGCAATGAGTTGATCACATTTAGGGATGCCTCTATTAGGACCATGATAGCAAATAACACAATGCACATCAACAACAACTTCATGCCCAAGGACGTCGCTTTGTTAAGTAAGTTGAGATATAATCTACTATCTATTTCCTAGCTTCTTGATGATGATCTAGAAGTGAGATTCAAGAGTAGTGAGTGTAGAGTTCTAGACTCTTTTGGTGAGTATGTCTTCGTGATCTCTACTTTTGAGAGGATCTTTAGTGCTGATTTCAGTATCTCTTCTACCTCTATCCCGGGTGTCTTTTGGCTTTTGACTCTCATGACTTAGTATTGTTGCATCATAGGCTTAGACGCATAGGCTTTGACCACTTAATTAGAGTTAGTAGGAAGAACCTTATTAGAGGATTGCCTAGGCTTAAGAATGTTAGAGACCTAATGTGCACACCCTGTAAACATAGTATATGGTTTCTGCTTCTCATCCACCTCTTACTTTAGTGATGACTGATAAGCCTGGATAGCTTTTGCACATAGATATAGTTGGCCTTTTTAGAGTCCAGTTTATAGGAGGGAAGTGGTATGTGTTTGTCATTGTTGATGACTTCTCTAGGCATTCTTGGGTGTATTTTCTAGTTTCTAAGGATAAAGCCTTTGGCTGTTTTAGAGAATAAGCCCTTAGACTAGCATTTAATCTCTTAGGAGCCATTAGAGCCATTAGAAGTGACAATGGCATAGAATTCAAGAACTCATCTTTTGTCACTTTTTGCACTAAGAGAGTGTTAGAGCACTAGTTCTCCGCACCTAGAGTTCCCCAGTAGAATGGGGTTTCACAGAGAAAGAATAGAAACTTTGTAGAGATGGCTAAGACCATGCTAGATATGAAACCCCATTTTCGAATTTGATTATTTGCCTTGTTTTGTTTTGGTTGATAAAAAGTTTAAGTCAAAAATTCAATTTTTGAAAAAATTTAAATCTTCTAGCCCGAAACCCTTTTTGGCCTTGCTTATTTATTTTTTCTCCCTTTTTCAGCCCTAGGATTTTCCTTTTAGCCCCGGGTGGGCCGGCCTCTTTTCCCCTTCTTTTCCCTCCACCAGCCCGGCCCGGTATCCCCTTCTCTTTTTCTCCCGGCCGGCCTGCTCTATCCCGGGCCCTTTCTCATTTTTCCCTTCTGGGCTTCGCCCGGCCTAGCGCAGTGCCTCTCCCCTTTCTTCTTCCCACGGGACACCGCGCTCTCTCTCCTGCCCGCTCTACTCGCACTCCGCCGAACCCAAAACCGCAGCTCCGCCAGCGGTTTCTCCGTGCGCGTGCACCCTGCGCCTCCCCGTGGCAGCTCCGCCCCGCTCTCTTCTCCGGTGAGTTTCAAATCGTCTTGAGAAGAACCCTCACCATTTAATTGCACCCCCGTGGCCGGAGTCGCCCTCCCGAGCGTCCCCTGGCTCCGCCGCCGCCTAGCTCGCCGCAGGCGACCTCCCGGTCCACCTCCGGTCGATTAGTTTCCCCGACGGGTGCGCACGAGGATGGGTAACCCATTTTGAGCCTCTTCCCGTGCGGCCGCCGCCTCCCCCGCCGCCGGCAGGCCTCGCCGACGCCCGGCCGGTAGCTCTGCTCCCGCACATGCCATACCCTGTGCTCCTCTGAATTGAAGATTTATTTTGAAATCAAAATAACACCCCACGGGACCCACTTGTCAGAGGGTGAACTCTCTCTCTCTCTCTCTCTCCTTTTTCATTTTTAGGATTTTCCTGAAAATGAAACTTCAAAGAGCTCGATCTCCCTCATCGTAACTCCGATTTGGGTGAAACTTGTTTCTAAATTTTTCTAAATTCAAGCTCTTTCTGTTAGTTGTGGTTTGGTTTATTTTTGAGCTGTTTTGCTTATTATTTTATGCTTATTTTGGTCTCTTTGCTTGTTGTATGTGCTTCGGTTTTTCCCGTTCGAGTAGAATTTGAAGCCACCCCCGAGCCGCAAGAAGATCCACTTCAGGACCAGCAAGCTCCGCCTACACTAGACCAAGGCGAGTCAGCATTTTGATCATTTTGCTCCTAAGTTTCTTGTAAAATTATCTTCATTCACATTACTCAAAATTGCATGCGCTATTTCATGTAATAATATGTTAAACGTTAAGGTAGCTACATGCCCACTTGACATTATAATAAACTTAATATGCCATTCCTTGATAACTCGAATTACCTGCTCCTTGTCACCCTAGAAGATAAGGTTAACTTTAATAGTTATAAGTCAATTTAAAATGCCATGCCATTGGTTCGAGTCCAGGGTCATGTACCCTGATCATCAATCTTTAAACAAATATAAGAACTTGGTTTGGGGCAGTCATGGGATGTACGTGACTGAGTATTTTACTACAACTGTTTTATGCTTCTCAAAACCCTAAAAACCTACTATACCTATCTGGGCGGTTGGTGAGAGTGGATGGTGCCGATGTCGCACGAGAACCTGTGGTTGTGGTAAGAACCGCCTGGACAAATTAAGGACTGAATCTTGTGATGACCTCCTGGTGTAAAACAGTACAACCACAAGTCTATATGGGTACGACCTAGCTGATTAACTTGCAAAGGTTTAGTTTAGATATCATCACGGAAAGTGGGTGCCAGGACATACTGGTTTACTCACAGTGGGATACAGGGACCGACTGTACCCATACAGCGCAAGAGGGGGCCTCTGACTGTGGTGGATAGAGCCCTTCAGCGGTGAAACCTCAGCGGGGTGGTGTCTAGCTAGATCGGAGTAAGGTAAAGGCTTTGTGATAAATCATCTGGGTCTCATGCCTAAGGAAGCATGTTGGCTATTAAGATGACTTATCTCTTGTGGTGAAAGTGTACAACCTCTGCAGAGTGTAAAACTGTTCGAGCAGCCGTGCCCACGGTCAAGGGCGGACATAGGAACTTACTCGAGATAGTTCTATTTTTAAAACCTTTCGTGGGTGGGCAGAAAACTGGTTGGAGGGAAGTACTCCAAATTCTGAATTTTCCTGGAGGGAAGTACTCCAGTGGTAGTATGGGTTATCCAAACTAAAAATCTAGCATAGGTGATTGGAGCCATGAAACTGGTGGATGGAACCAGCACCGTCTTATACATACTGCACAGTTTTCAATCTTCAAAGAATTGGTTATTAAAAAGGGCTAGAACATAGGATTTGTAATTAAGTTATTTGCAACTGTTGCTCTGCGCAAATAAAAGAGCCTAAGCCTTCCTTGTATAAAGCCTTGCATACTAGTATTTGCATTCTGTATGTTGGCTCGCAGAGCATGGTTGTGTGTGCTCACTCTCGCTCTCTACCCCCTTTCCCCAGAGTTTGCCAATCAGGATCAGTACGAATACAACCAGGACCCAGCTGGCGAAGGGAATGAAGATGGTGGTAGTTAGGCCAAGATCTAGCCTTTCCTTACAGTCGGGCCGACCAAGCTAATTGGTGGGCGCCCTTAACGTTAACCAGGTCCCTTGGGTAATATTAAGCGCCCCTAGGTTATCCCGGTCGCCTGCCTGTGGGGAGATGAGCCCCTCCCTTTTGCTTCCGTCAATAATGCAATGGTACACTGAACTTATGTGGCCAGAAGGCCCCTTTTGTAATACTTGTCCTTATATGGGACCTGTGTACTTTGGTATTGTAATATTATGGCATGTGCCGTGTATGAAATGAACCAGCAATGTATCTGTGGGCACTATCTACTGATCCAGGGAATAGTGCAATGAATTCACAGAGGGTTCTGGGTTGGTTCAAACCCAGAGTCCGACAGGGCTGGTATCAGAGCATACGACTGTAGAAACCTAGTTAAGATGGTCGTGCCTTAAGGATGGTGTCTAATTTCGAAAACTAATAAAGATTTTAATAAAATATAGTTTACTACTTCTTACTCTTACCATTCCATAGACTTTACTCTTCTGCACTCCCTTTTTCTTTACCTGATCTGACCTTTTGTTTTCTCTACAAATGTAGATGGCCGGATCCTCCTCAGCCACTACCTGGGACTACCTCTCTCACGCGGAGACCGAGACTAACCACGTCGAGTTGCTTCGACTGTTGCTGCAGTACCTCAAGTACGACCAGCACCCCATTTTCGGGGGTGACGGACTCAGATCCGAGATCAGGAGACTTGAATCATGGAGGCGTTTATCTACGCCCGACCGGGAGGAGTTGAGCCTGTTGTCGTCTCCACCGGCCACCCCAGAGGCCGTCGCACCGACGTCGTGCAGGACGCTGCTGAGTTGGCATCAGCCAGGCTGATGCAGTTACACGGACCCGAGCTCGTGCCGTCCCCCTTCTGCTACTTTCCGATCTTCTACACGGGCGGACCCCTCCCTGAGGAGTTGGACGCACTGGTAGACGATCCCCGGCTGACTCACTAGGTACAGTTGACCCAGGCGATGGTCAACACCTACTGCCGGGCGCTCCAGGAGATTGGCCAGCTAAGGACACTACTGACAGCCAGCTACGAGCACGTAGACGCACTTCGCCTCCAGTTGGCAGGACTGGACACCGCCCTCGCCTTGTCTGAGCGAGAGCGGGTTGCTACAGAGACTGAGCTCGAGCGTCTTCGGTCCCAGGCCGATTACACGCCAACTTCTCCGACCTACACGCCAGCTTCTCCGACCTACACTCCAGCTTCCCCGACTTACATGCCGGCCTCACCAAAGAGGGTTCCAACCCCACTGCCTCCCGCAGTGGCAGCAGCAGTTGCGACACCACTTCCAGCACTACCTGCGACAGCAGTTTCGTCAGCACCAGCACTTCCGGCGCCTACACCCGTACGGGCTTCCACTAGCCGTACCCTGCCTCTGCCTGCCCCTACTGTCAGAGGTGCAGCACCGGTACGCCGGTCTGGACTTCGTACCAGGCTCACTGCTCGTAAGAGCGTGCGCCCACCTCCGGGCTTTACAGCAGCAGACGCCAGAGGTTCCAGCAGCAGCCGTCGTCTACTCTGCTCGCCGACCAGCGACGACTCGCGCACTGCCTCCAGCTCACCGACCCGCAGCCGCAGCCGCACCATCTCCCCGATCGACCTCGAGTAGTAGCAGTACCAGCAAGAGTAGCAGGATGGCTTTTGGGCGTGCTTGCTAGCAGGATTTTGGGTTGCAAGCACTTTAGCAGTTTCCGCTTTTGTACTCCCCCTTCCCCTTTTAGTAGACGTTGTGTAGAGGTGTAGATATGACTTGGTGAAGCTTGTAGGCCCCACCATAAAGTCATACAACCCCTCCTTTGTAATGGACTAATGCAAGCTTTATGTTTTATCGCTTTACTTGCCGGGCTTCTTTGGTTCTTCTGTGCTGTGATTAGAGGGCTAGTGACCCCTCATATATGCCCTTCCCCTTCTCTTCTTTCCAAGTTTTGACATCTTATGTTTTTCAGATGGCGCCTAGAACTCGAAGGATGACAGCCCGAGGCAGAGGACGTGGACGAGGACGAGGTCGAGGTCAAGGTCAAGGTCAAGGTCGAGGTCGAAGCCTTCCCCCACCACCCCCAGCACCTCCTACCATGGAACAACTAATGGCGCAACAAACTCAGATCCTTCATGCAATGCTATCCGGGCAGCAGGCTGGGTCTGCCAACTGGAGCTCCAAGTTAGCAGACTTCCTAAGGACAAGGCCAATGACTTTCTCTTCAGCAAGTGAACCTTTGGAAGCTGAAGACTGGCTACGAGACACAGAAAAGAAGCTTCGTTTAGCTCGCTGTGCAGAAGAAGATAAAGTAGATTTCGCCACCCACCAATTTAAAGGTGCAGCTGCAGCTTGGTGGGAAAACTTTCTGGCAGTCCGTGGGACAAAGATGTCTCATGATGACCTAGATGAAGAAGAGGAAGAGCCAGAAGATAGGGGAGCTACTTCAGCAGCTACTGTTCAACAAGGTGATCAGCAAGAGCCAAAGGAAGAAGGAGGAGAACAAGAAGAAGAAGAAAGCAGTGAAGGGGAGGAAGCAGAATCGGCAGAATCTATAATATCATGGTCCGAGTTTCGGGAGGTCTTTCGCCAAAACTTCGTACCTACTGGGATAATAAGAATGAAGAGGAACGAGTTCCGTACGTTAAAGTAAGGGAACATGTCAGTAAATGAGTATCTCACTAAATTTAATCAGTTAGCCCGATACGCCCCAACAGACATAGCAACAGAAGAAGAGAAAGTTGATCGCTTTCTGGAAGGGATGCAAGAAGAAATGAGGGCGCAATTGATCTTGCATGATCATTCCACTTTTCATCATTTGGTAAACAAGGCCCTTATTTATGAGAATGAAAGAAAGCTCTTAGAGGCTAGCCGTAAACGGAAGTGGGCATCGCAAAGGCCTCAAGGTGGTTTCCAACCAAGACCAATGTACCAAAGTAACACATCCTTCCGGCAGGGAGCCACTTCGGCGCCTAAGAGTACAGCCTCAGCTCAGCACTCCAGTGGAACCACAGTTCGGGTGCCCCGTCCCTCAGGGCAATCCCCATCAACCAACCCCACTGTAAGTCTGCATTGCTTTAACTGCGGTGCAAAAGGGCACTTCGCCAATAAATGCCCTGATCGCCAAGGGACCTCAGCCAAATTTAACGTGGGAGCCACCCCGTCAAAAGGGCAGTCATCAGCTGCAAGCAGGAGCTTTCAGTCCCCTCAAGCCTCCAGGGTTTCCTCCACCCCCAACCAAGGTCGTGTGAACCATATTACAGCAGAGGAGGCTCAAGACGCTTCTGGAGTACTCATGGGTACGTTCTCTGTTAAGTCCATACCTGCACAAGTTTTGTTTGATTCTGGGGCGTCGCACTCTTTTATCTCAAAAGGTTTTGTGGCAAAAGCCAAGTTACCAACCTTTAGGCTAAAAAGGCCAATAGTGTTAAGCTCGCCAGGGGGGCCCTTGACCTCTATTTTGGTAAGCCCCAAAGTGGCAGTTACCATGGAAAACTCTAATCTCCTAGCAGACTTGTTAGTCCTACCATCCCAAACCTTGGACGTTATCCTAGGGATGGATTGGCTAGCCAAAAATCAGGGATTGATAGATTGTGCTAATAGAAAGGTCATACTTACCAAGCACCCTGGCTTGGTAATAGAGGTTAAAGTGCATCGCCCTTCCTTAAAAGCAGCAATCCACCATCTCAAAGAAACACCCCTGGAAGAAACGCCTATAGTTCGGGAATACCCAGATGTCTTCCCTGAAGAACTACCTGGCATGCCACCGGACCGAGACATTGAATTTGTGATCAACCTAAAGCCAGGGACTGCCCCAATAGCCAAAAGGCCATATAGGATGGCAGTGGATAAATTGGAAGAGTTAAAATTGCAAATTGAGGACTTACAGGAGAAGGGATTTATCAGGCCGAGTTCGTCACCCTGGGGTTCACCAGTAATCTTTGTTAGAAAGAAAGATGGCACCGCCAGGCTATGTGTAGACTACCGGACCCTTAATGAGGTGACTATCAAAAATAAATATCCCCTGCCCAGGATTGATGATTTATTTGATCAATGGGCAGGAGCAACGGTCTTTTCCAAAATAGACCTAAGGTCAGGGTACCATCAACTTAAAATCAGGCCAGAAGATATTCCAAAAATCGCCTTCACCACTCGGTATGGTCTGTTTGAGTACACCGTCATGTCATTTGGGTTAACAAATGCTCCAGCTTACTTCATGAACTTGATGAATAAGGTGTTCATGAAATACCTGGATAAATTCGTGGTGGTATTCATAGATGACATCCTGATCTATTCTAAGACCACCGAAGAGCATGCAGAACACCTGTGGTTAGTCCTAGAGACCCTCAGGGAGCATCAGCTATATGCTAAATACATCAAATGTGACTTTTGGTTACAAGAGATCAGTTTTCTAGGTCATATCATATCCTCTTCAGGAGTGGCAGTTGATCCCTCTAAGGTAGAAGCGGTGTTGGATTGGAAACAGCCGACCTCAGTGACTGAAGTGCGTAGTTTCCTTGGCTTAGCCGGGTACTACAAACGCTTTATAGAGGGTTTCTCCAAAATATCAAAACCTATGACCCACCTTCTCAAGAAAGAAAAGAAGTATGAATGGACCAAGGACTGCGAGAAGAGTTTTCAGGAACTAAAGAAAAGATTAACAACTGCTCCTGTGTTAGCCTTGCCAGACATACACAAGGACTTTGAAGTATATTGTGATGCTTCACGTCAAGGTCTTGGATGTGTACTTATGCAAGAGGGAAAAGTTGTAGCATATGCATCTAGACAACTCTGTCCCCATGAAGATAATTACCCAACTCATGACCTAGAACTAGCATCAGTGGTGCATGCCCTAAAAATTTGGCGCCACTATCTGATTGGAAATCATTGTGATATATATACAGATCACAAGAGTCTCAAGTATATCTTCACGCAGACAGACCTTAACCTCAGACAGAGAAGATGGTTGGAACTAATCAAAGATTGTGACTTAGATGTTCACTATCACCCGGGAAAAGCCAACGTAGTGGCTGATGCCCTAAGCCGCAGGCCCTACTGTAATACCATTATGGGGCTAGCAATTCATTGTGAGCTTCTCAAGGAACTTGAGGCCCTCAACTTGGGCATAGTAGAGCACGGGACCTTAGCTACATTAGAGGTGCACCCAACTCTTGAAGAGCTTATTAAGGCAGCACAGAAAGGACAACCTGGAGTCCAGAAATTTAAACACCTTATGGCTAAAGGAAAGGCCCCCAAGATGGTAGAAGACCTGCGGGGAATATTGTGGTATGGGAAACGTCTCTTTGTTCCTCATCGGAAAGATCTCAAGGATCTGATACTTAAGGAAGCGCATAGCTCAGCATATGCCATTCATCCGGGCAGCACCAAAATGTATCAAGACATTAAGACGTTGTATTGGTGGCCCCGTATGAAACGAGACATCACAGAATATGTAGCATGTTGCGATGTATGCCAACGAGTAAAAGCAGAACACCAAAAACTAGCCGGGCTGCTACAACCATTGCAAGTCCCCGAATGGAAATGGGAAGAGGTGGGAATGGATTTTATAACTGGCTTACCTCGTACCAAGACGGGGTACGATTCCATATGGGTCATAGTAGACAGATTCACCAAGGTTGCCCACTTCATCCCAGTAAAGATCACTTACAAAGCAGATAAATTAGCCGAACTATACATGAACCGCATTGTGTGTTTGCATGGAGTACCCAAGAGGATAGTCTCGGACCGAGGTTCCCAGTTCACCTCACGTTTCTGGGCTAGCCTACATGAAGCACTAGGGACCCATCTCGCATTCAGTACTGCTTTTCACCCTCAAACAGATGGGCAGACTGAGAGGATAAACCAGATTCTAGAGGACATGCTCCGAGCTTGTGCCCTCGAATACACTTCCGACTGGGAAAGATGCTTACCATACGCTGAATTCTCCTACAACAACAGCTATCAATCTAGTCTTAAGATGTCACCCTTCGAAGCCCTGTATGCCAGAAGGTGTAGAACTCCCCTGCATTAGTCAGAAGCGGGAGAAGGATATGTATTTGGGCCAGAGATCCTCAAGCAGGCAGAAGGAAAAGTCAGACTAATTAGGGATCGCCTTCAAGCAGCCCAATCTAGGCAAAAGAGCTATGCTGACAATCGCCGTAAAGATCTATCATTCGAGGTGGGGGATCATGTCTATCTCAAGGTGTCACCCCTTCGAGGAGTTCGAAGATTCAAGGTGAAGGGCAAGCTTGCACCAAGATTCATTGGTCCTTTTCCCATCATTGCTAAGTGTGGAGAAGTTGCCTACCAGTTAGAACTACCTAAAAGTCTGTCAGAAGTGCATAACGTGTTCCACGTATCTCAACTCAAGAAGTGCCTCAGAGTCCCTGAGGAGCAGGCGCCAGTAGAGTCAATCTACCTTCTGAAGGATTTGACTTATTCAGAGCATCCAGCCCGAATACTGGATACCATGGAAAAGCAGACAAGGCGCCGGACCATTCGACTCTGCAAAGTTCAATGGAGCAATCACTCCAAGCAAGAAGCAACTTGGGAGCGTGAGGAGCAGCTCAGAGCCGACTACCCGTTCCTGTTTCCAGGTCAGCTCGAATCTCGGGGTCGAGATTCTGTTTAAGGGGGGTGGGGTCTGTGACATCCGATTTTCGAATTCGATTATTTGCCTTGTTTTGTTTTGGTTGATAAAAAGTTTAAGTCAAAAATTCATTTTTTAAAAAAATTTAAATCTTCCAGCCCGAAACCCTTTTTGGCCTTGCTTATTTATTTTTTTCTCCCTTTTTCAGCCCTAGGATTTTCCTTTTAGCCCCGGGTGGGCCGGCCTCTTTTCCCCTTCTTTTCCCTCCACCAGCCCGGCCCGGTATCCCCTTCTCTTTTTCTCCCGGCCGGCCTGCTCTCTCCCGGTCCTTTCTCCTTTTTCCCTTCTGGGCTTCGCCCGGCCCAGCGCAGTGGCTCTCCCCTTTCTTCTTCCCCCGGGACACCGCGCTCTCTCTCTCTCCCGCCCGCTCTACTCGCACTCCGCCGAACCCAAAACCGCAGCTCTGCCAGCGGTTTCTCCGTGCGCTCGCACCCTGCGCCTCCCCATGGCAGCTCCGCCGCATTTGCCGGTGCCTTCGCCGGCCTAGGCCTCCCGCCCCATGCAGTAGACTCCCCGCACGCCGGCTCTTCATTGGCCGTCGTAGCAAACCACTCCTGTCGCCCCGGTTTTGCTGTCTTCTCTGCGTCCCTGTGCAGCTAACTCCGGCATGGCCGTCGCCGTTGCATTCAAGGGGCGGCAGTAGCGTGGCGTCCTCCCCCGCCTTCCCTGGCGCCATCGCCTCCCGCCGTGCCGCCCCGTGTCCGCGCTGCCACGCCTCCGTACTCGAGCCGTAGCGGCCGGACAGCGCCACCCATCCCCGCGCGCCATACCCTTCGTGTGGCCCGGGAAGCGCACGTACCTCGCCCGTGCCGGGCGTCCACCCTAGCTGCGCCTAGCTCCGTCACCCATTGCCCCTCCTCGGGTACGCTACAGAAGCGGGAGCTCCGCCACCCATACCCGCGCCCATCCCGGTCCTGCACTTTTCTACGGCTATAAAATGCAGTCGATTGCCAAGGGATTTCCCACTCGCTCACCTCTTTAGCCACACTAGAGCTCACCGCCACCGGCGGCCGTTCTTCGGGCCGTCACCGCCGCCAGCCTACCCCGGAGGATCCCGCACGGCACTTCTCTTCTCCCCGACCCATTTGCATCCCCTAGAAGCTCCCCTCGCGCCTAATCGGGTTTTCCTCCTCTTTGCAGCCGTCGGCACCCGCTTCTCCCCCATCTCCGGCCATCTCTGCCGCCACCAATTCAAGGGGTCCCCGGCCGATTCCTCGCGCAAGGAGCACCCTCGCCACCCCAGGAACTCGACCGAGCCGTCGATTGGGAGCTCCACCGCCACGTCTTCTCCGACGCCGATCGACCCCCACCGCCCACGGAGCTCGCCGACGCCAGCCACCTCCATAGTCTCCTGAGCCCCGCTCTCTTCTCCGGTGAATTTCAAATCGTCTCGAGAAGCTCCCTCACCATTTAATTGCACCCCCGTGGCCGGAGTCGCCCTCCCGAGCGTCCCTGGCTCCGCCGCCGCCTAGCTCGCCGCCGGCGACCTCCCGGTCCACCTCCGGTCGATTAGTTTCCTCGACGGGTGCGCACGGGGATGGGTAACCCATTTTGAGCCTCTTCCCGTGCGGCCGCCGCCTCCCCCGCCGCCGGCAGGCCTCGCCGACGCCCGGCCGGTAGCTCTGCTCCCGCACGTTTAGTCCCCAAAAATTAACCGTTAATCGCCAGGGATTTTAGCCTCACCAAGTCACTGATCAATGGGCCCGGGCTGTGTAAAACCCCAGGTGACGCTGACATACAGGCCCGTCGTTATTAAAAACATTGTGCACATCTAGTTAAGAGGCAAGCCGCTGACTGGTGGGCCCTGAGCGGCATCTCAGTCCCACATGTCGGTCTCTGGCCCATTCTCAAGAAAAGAAATATTTAAATCAACCGTGGACCCCACATGCCATACACTGTGCTCCTCTGAATTGAAGATTTATTTTGAAATCAAAATAACACCCCGCGGGACCCACTTGTCAGAGGGTGAACTCTCTCTCTCCTTTTTCATTTTTAGGATTTTCCTGAAAATGAAACTTCAAAGAGCTCGATCTCCCTCATCGTAACTCCGATTTGGGTGAAACTTGTTTCTAAAATTTTCTAAATTCAAGCTCTTTCTGTTGGTTGTGGTTTGGTTTATTTTTGAGCTGTTTTGATTATTATTTTATGCTTAGTTTGGTCTCTTTGCTTGTTGTATGTGCTTCGGTTTTTCCCGTTCGAGTAGAATTTGAAGCCACCCCCAAGCCGCAAGAAGATCCACTTCAGGACCAGCAAGCTCCGCCTACACTAGACCAAGGCGAGTCAGCATTTTGATCATTTTGCTCCTAAGTTTCTTGTAAAATTATCTTCATTCACATTACTCAAAATTGCATGCGCTATTTCATGTAATAATATGTTAAACGTTAAGGTAGCTACATGCCCACTTGACATTATAATAAACTTAATATGCCATTCCTTGATAACTTGAATTACCTGCAGGTACACGGTGATCGGGAGAGCATCTTCGTCGATAACAACTCTGACCCAGAGGATGAGGACTCAATCCCTCATCTAGTCACTCCTGAGTTGTTTGAAGAAGCTGCTTTCACTACTCCAGCTTCAGCGAAGTAGCCTCCTCCTTCACCAGCGCTTCGAGTGATTCTGCTTCTACCTCCGCAGCCCATGAGGTAGAGGTCACATCTGCACCAATACCTCCTCTTCATATTCAGCAATGACACCCTCCAGAGTTGATGATTAGGGATCTCTATGAACGAGTTATTCGCTCCAAGTTTATCTCTCTAGATTCTCATGCATATTCTAAGTTTATTGTGTCTTTTGAACCCTGAGATGTCACCCATGTTTTATCTGATTCCTCTTGGATCAATGCCACACATGAAGAGCTTGAGAACTTTGAAAGAAACCAAGTCTGGAACTTAGTTGAACCTCCTCCTAATCATAATATAATTAGAACAAAATGTATTTTAGAAAATAAGCAAAGTGAGGTTGGGTTGACAGTTCAAAAATAATGCTAGATTTGTAGCTCAAGGTTTTTCCCAGGTAGGGAGTTTACTTTTGAAGAGACCTTTGCACCTGTAACTTGATTATAAGTTATTTGCATATTGCTAGCATTCGCGGAGCCTAATGGCTTTAAGTTTTTCAAATGGATGTCAAACGTGCTTTTCTAAATGGTTTCATAGAAGAGGTCTGTATTAAGAAACCCCTGGTTTTGAAAATCCTAAGGTCCCAAATCATGTGCGTAAGCTCTCCAAAGCCTTGTGTGGATTAGAGTAAGCCCCTAGATGTTAGTATAATAGGTTTAAGAGTTTCTTATTTAAAAATAATTTTAAAATAGGGATAGTAGATAAAATCTTGTTCACTCTCAGGCATGGCAGTTATTTCTTACTTGTTCAGATTTATGTGGATGACATTATATTCGTGGTTCCTCTTATGCTTTGGTATTTAGATTTTTAGATTTTATGAGTAGGGAATTCGATATGAGTGTACTGGGCGAGCTGACTTTCTTCCTTGTTCTTCAAGTCAAGCAATAGAAAGAATGGACATTCATTTATCTAAACAAGTACACAAAAGATCCTCTTCGACACTTCGACATGAGAAGCAGCAAGCCAATGTCTACTCCTATTACCATTTCTACCGAGCTAAATCTTGATGAGGATAGAAAGCCCGTGGACTAGAAGAAGCACCACAGCATGATCGGCTCTCCTCTATCTCACGGCATTAAGATCAAACATATGGTTTGTTGTTTTTTTTTGCCCGCTCGATTTTATGCTTCCCCTCATACCTCACATCGTCAAGCAGTGTGTTGTGCCGCATCTTCAGGTACCTTCAGGACACTCTTGACTTTGGACTCTGGTATGTTCTAATTCTGCACTCTCTCTCTCTGCGCTTTTTCTAATGTTGATTTTGAGGGGTGTAGAATAGACAGGAAGAGTACTTCTGGCACTTGTCACTCCTTAGGCACATCACTTATCCCTTGGTCATCTGGAAAGTCCTCTATTGCATAATCCACTACTGATGCGAAGTATGTAGCTGTTGCTAGTAGTTGCTCTCAAGCTCTTTAGACCTTATCTACTCTACGTGACTATAGGTTGGTCTTAGATAGTATTCCTCTTTTCTGTGACAACATTAGCGCCATCAACATTGCCAAAAACCCAATGCAATACTCTAGGACCAAGAATATTGATATTAGATACCATTTACTTAGAGACCATGTAGAGAAGGGTGATGTTTTGCTTCATTTTGTAGAGTCAAAGTAGCAAATTGCGGATATTTTCATTAAGACTTTTGATTCTTCTCATTTTGCTTCTTTGTGAGGAGAATTGAGGATTATTAGTCCTTGTGGTATGTTCTGAGGGGGAATTTAACTCTTTTGCATCAGTTGTATCATATATCATATTTAATTCAGCAACTTGCATATGTAATATAACTACATAGAGCTTTACATCTTGAACCTAGATTGAGTTTTAGATTGAGCTATACTAGTTTCTTATTGAAGCATGAGCTTACTTCTCCTAGCCTTTTGCGTCTCAGGTCAGATATAGCTTACGGACAAAGGAGTGGGTCATTGTTCTTCAACTAAAGATAAAATATGACAAAAGATCTCTTTTATGTAAAAACCAATCTCACCCTTTCTTTCTCATGAGATGACTTATCATTGCGCTAAGCATGAACTCAGGAGCAGTTTTTGATGATCTAGACCACTCTTTTAAGCTTCTTATTTGGGATGGTCGTAGTAAAGTTTAGATCTAGCACTTGACTTGCTAAAACTATTTAATTTTAGATTATTGCTCGTTTGGCTTTAACTTTGCCATATATGGTGTAATACTTGTAGAGTCACTTTGAATAATTTTTATGGCACATTATGCTAACAATGAATGAAATGCAACCATTTTATTTCAATCATGCTTTATTTTCTTCAATGCATCTTGATGACTCTATTGTCAAGGGGGAGAAAGATTGGTAAAAATGCATATCTAAAGAGTGATTTGGAGTTTTTATGCAAAATCCTGCTAAGTTTGAACTTTAGTGTTTCACTATGATTCTCTTAATCTTTTTTATCTCTTCTCACTATGACTAAGGTCAAACAAAACAATTGTTCTTTTATATGGACCTAGAATGAGATTTTCCAAGATTTTGGTGGATTTGAAGTTTTTATGGAAAACTTGCCATTTTCAATAGATTCACTCTATTTCTACCTCATATGGTCATTTTCAGTATTTGAATTCCTCGTGACCATTTTGAGCCTCTCTTTGCAAAAAATTATCTCTATGTCTAAAATCACCTCCTATTTGCACTTTTGAAGAATTGCCAACAGTTCATCAAGGAGAAGATTGAAGGACCATATGAGAAGGTCCACGATAATGTTGTGATGAACGATCACAAGTTTTGCGGAGTGGATATTTGATTTTGCAAAGATTGCATTTTGTCTTGATGGTTTTTTTAATTTTTTAGGGAAATCGATATGACGGCCAACTTGGTGCTGGTCGGACCGCTGGGGGTGGTATGACCGCAGCGGTCATACCACTGACCAGTAGTACCACAGCGATCAAACCACTGAGCAATAGTACTGTAGTTTACTTAACGATAGCTATTTTCTAGAGAGGTCCAGTTTCAAGATGCAGGTTGTGATAGTACCGACTATGGTGAGCGGTAATACTGGCCCAGAGGAAAATTCTTGTTTTTTGGAAAATTGAGTCATGAATTGATTTGAGTTGTACTAGGTCAGTGCATATGTGTTGCACGATGCATGTTACAAGTAACGTGTGTTAAGTTATGAAGAATTTGTTCGCATAAATGATTTTTTGGTCTTTAGATGTGCAGGGTCTCTTGGAGTCAGTCATGGTTAATGGCGAGGATTGGAGATATGCTCATGGAGAAGCTGAGGCCCAAAACAATCAAGAATACTGGATAAGATGGTTGAGCTGAAGCATGGCACAAGGAGGGTGGGCAACATTGAAGAAAAGTTCGAGCGACGGGTTGTACCATGTGGCTTGTCGGTCCAAGCGAGGCATGGTCCAGTGAAACCAGAACGAGAGACTTGCCAACACATGATAAGCCAGCGGTGCATCTATATGTGGCAAGTATGACGATTGCTTGTAATGGAAAATGAAGACTGGGTCAAGGTATTTTGGTAGTTTTACCAATATACCAAAAATTAACTTAGACTAAAACCGCGACACTTGACAAGGTATTTTAGGTCAAGGTAAAGCTGAGAAGATCAAATTGGATTAATGTTAAGGACTTTGATTTTGGCTTATGCATTTTGAAAAGTGTACATAAGTGTAGTGTGTGAATTAAAACCCATGTATGGGGGTTTATTGGGTCTCGCCCATATGTGCTAAGTAGATAGTATTCACTAAGGGTTAGATTGGGTTGACTAGCCTATCTATTTAATGGGTTGGGATGGAGACTTCTAGTTAATCAATCAACCGTCCTCTCATTGTGTGATCAAGTGTTCTAGGGTTAGGATTTGAAAGAAGTGTGAGTGGTGCAGTGTGCTCTCTTGTCTCTCAGATGGAGTGACTGTAAAACTTTTATCCTTAAGTATCAATATCTCAATTTTATTTATCTCTCATGGATCTTTCTTGTTTTGGTTTATTTGCTCTTAATTTAGTTGGTTTTGATCTCCTCTCACCCCTTCTTGATTTTGCTAGATGCCAAGGATATGCAAGTGATAGAGATGTTCTATGAAAATCAATCCCCCATCTAGACATTAGGTTTAACAAGTTCTTAAAGTTGCTCAGTTTTTACTTGATTTGACCTTTCCAAGTGATTTCTTGATCATGTTGTTTTTGGCTCGATTCCTTGGGTGTTCTAGCTTGCTATAAAATGTAAGAATACATCTAGAGTCATCTTGACTATCATTCACCCACGAACAAGTCATATTCACTGTTTTTTGTTTTTGTCAGTTTTGGTGCACCTTGCCTTCAAATGAAAAGAAGATCATAACTTTAATAATGATTCTCTCAATTGTTAGTTGGAATAGGTTTGTGACTTTCTAGAGAATGACCATACCAAGTTTCAGGTTATTTGGATATACGAATCAAAAGCAACATAGATTATTGGGTTGAAATAGTGCTGATTTTATTATTCATTTATCTAAATTCACTATAACGGTACTACCAATTTTACTATTTATTTCTTGAATTTGTAGCTTCTTGATTTTTTGCGTTTTGTATTGGCTTTCTAACCTAATCTTTACTGCTTTGTAGATATTGGAGTCGGGGTGGAAACGGGGAATCACAGGGAAGGGCCCCCGCTGCCCCGCCCCCTACCCCGCCCCGTTAAGGCTACCATGGGGGAGATGCCCCACATCCCTGATCCCCATAGTGACCTGACCCCCACAAGGTCCCCACGGGGATAAAAAATAGGTTAAATATTTTTTTAAAAATAATAATATGAATTTATTTATTAATTTATAATTATTTAGGCATAATTTTTTTAAATTATATTCTAACATATAGATTCGAGGTTTAGTCAAATATACAAGAAAAGAATATAATCTCCTATATTTAAAAACTGTAATCTATTATTTGAAAAAAAAAATTATATTTATTGGGTCCCCATGGGGCCCCGCAGGGGAAGAACAACTCCCGTCCCCACCCCCGCTATCGTAGCGGGGCCCCACCCTGTTCTCCCCATGGGGGTGGGGGGAGATCACCCCCACCCCCACCCCCATGGGGATATTCCCCACAGAGCCATGCCCTCACAGGAGGAATTGCCACCTGTATATTGGAGTGAAAGATGAGTTAATACTTAGGAAAAATTTTAAGGTATCATTTATCCCCTATTGCCATCTTCCATCCTACAAGCTTAATGAAATGGTTTCATGCACTTTTTAGATAATATGATATTATCGTTCACTCTGGATTGCAGTGAGAATGAAGCAGCAGAAGCCAGCTCTGCTGTATTAGATTCATTCTTATGTTGTCATCAGGTGACCAGTTTGTCCCTTGACTTGCTGATGGAGTTCATATGTACCTATCTAGTTTTGTATATCTTGATGAAATTACATCGGATTTCATGATTTCATATCAGTTTCAGGACTAGAGACTTCCGCTCCACGCCTGCGAGAGAGTCTGGCTCCTATGGGTGCGTGGGCCTTTTAACGGGACAGCCACCCCAGCAATTCGCAATACCGAAATGATTCTACCTTAGTACCCACTGCCGTTTAATGGCAAACCTATGTTACATAAACCATTGGAACCTGTAATATGTCCTACGACCTTAACGATCAATGTCATAAATTGGCAGCAACAAAACTAATGTCACATATATTTGATCTTTCTCTTATGGCTCTTTTTGTTTTATGCCTTTTGCTTTTGGTATTACCAGAAAATCTTGCTTTGTATCGAGCAGACGCTGATTTTTAAGCGCTCCACTGAATGTTCGTACAAAGGTAACAAAGAATCCTCTTTTCTTTACCTGTTTTACCATATTAAAGCTTTGGGGCATCATTATGTAAAGCAGTGTGTGAAACAAATATGCAAATTTATGTAAACTGCAGACTATTTTGACCCTTTCTAGTCCTAGGACGATCTCATGACCGAACAATACAAGTATACAACAGAGTTAGTCACGACCTCACGTATGTACAACTGAACATGACCACAAGTAAAGATGCATTTCTTGCATGTCAGCACTCAACATTCAGTTATCAAAGGCCCCTTTTCTCATATTATTTACATGTTTTTTCTTTGCTCAGTTGCCCTCCTATCCTAGTCCTCCACAGAACAAAGAGAAAAAAAAAAGAGACGCAGGCGGTGCATGTCTGAAAATTTTGGCAGTCAGATCTTTTAGTTGTTGTATGTACAGCGGCAGCGTCAAATTCCCATTTGGAAGGTGGTCTTCCTCTGTTAAGACGACAAGAATTCATGTCATATGCCAGATAAATGCGTTTATGTGCCTTCGCAATGCGCAACAAGAAGCTCTTACCATTGCTGAGCTCTCCTGTACTCAGTTAGCACAGGGTATATGTTCTCAAAGGCAGCGTATAACTCTTCTCGCACCTTGGCTCCAGTGATAACAATCTTGCCAGAGACAAATACAAGGAGCACAATCTTTGGCTGCTTCATACGGTAAATCAGCCCAGGGAAGATCTCCGGTTCATACTGTCAATATTAAGCAAGCAGCGGGTTAACAAAATTATCATGTGAATACATTCAACACGGCCTAAGAAAGACAAAAAATCAAACAAAATCATGGTGGCCAGTGGAATGTAGAACCAGAAGCCACGTGGCACAACAGTGCTAGTCCTTGAGCTATCTAAGATAGGGAATCTATCTCAAGATTAAGGTAGGCAAAGAAAGATAACTTCTTAAATTCAGATGCTGACTGGATACACTTCAGGCATTTGGTTAAACACAAAGAATCAACTTACGCTGGAGAAGGCACCATGGGAATAAGCAAGGCCCTCCAGACGAATAGTAAATTTGACATCACATGAGCCAACCATGTTCTGGATCTTGAAATCCTGATTATCACCACAATCCAATGTGTCAAGATGAGAAATCACGAACAATATTCTGAACAAATGCAAGTGGCACGAGGCATTACCTTGAACTTAGCATTGAAACCGAGCTTTTGGATAATTCGTGCATACTGCGCAAGCAAATAATCAGATAAAAATTGTTACAGAGCAAATGAGCAATTCAGCAAAAGCTGAAAGTAGGATCAATGAACAATTTCTCCCTGCATAATGGAAACACCCAGCATTCCTAAGCATATTTAATGATGAAATAATATGATCATTGGCTTTACCTTCCTTGCAGCAAGCTTTGAATGTTCTTCGCTCTTTGCTCCGGTGCAGACCATCTTTCCTGAAGCAAATATCAGTGCTGTCGTCTTCGGCTCCCTTATCCTCATGATAACTGCAGCAAAACGCTGTTAAACAGCACAAATGATACAGTCAGATTACAGTTAATAAATTAATACAATTACTCTATGTTTTAATTTATCAGGAATCAAAAAATTAAGCATCAGCAGGTGATATTATACATTTGGGTTGTACTCTGCATTACGAGCCTGTAGAGCAATTTGTTTCAGATCCAATCTGCAGTCCAGATTAACTGTGGAGACAATGTTCCTGAGACATCAAACAACAGATTGATCAGAACTCATACCTCAATTGGGGTAGGCAAACACCAATCATCTTTTTCAAGGAAAAGATAAGCCAATCCTTTATCAGTAAATCAGAGAAAATTTATCACCTTATTTTAGCAGCTGGCTACCAGCGAATTCTTTTTTGGTCAAATCAATAAACACCGTAGATTAATTCTGATACACCGAGCTGAAACCGGCAAATTGCGAATTCCCACAGAAACAAACTCGATGAGAAACTTTTTCCTAATACAAATATCCCGTACTGTTCCTTTGGTTCAACGTTTTACTCTATCCTATCATGTTCCCAAATCTTGTATTTTCCGTATTTCAAGAAGATTGCCGTTGCCCATACCCAATCCCTCAACTACAAACACCTTGTCAAAGACTCAACCCAAGAACTTTCTAAAAATAAGAAGATAAAAGCGAATTGTCCAAACGCTGCGCGCAATAATCGCCGCATTAGGTTGAGATCATCGAACAAGAAAACAAGAACTACAATCCTGGTCCAACCAATTAGATTAGACAAAAGCACGATCCCCCAACCACCACACCAAACCGTCCAGATCTACAAACCCCGTACGTTCATCCAATTTAGGTGCCACATTTAGCTTTTATTCACGGCGCAAAACAGGTTCATAGCGGCCGAGGCGGCGGGCGGCGGGCGGGCACTCACTGGAGGGTGGGAACGATGCCGGAGGGGTGCTTGGCGAGATCCACCGGCTGCGCCCCGTCCATCACCGCACCTCTCCCTCTCCCTCCGCCTCCCACCAGTCCGCTCCCGCCCCCGCTCGTCCCCAGCCCCAGCACCATCGGATCCACCGCCGCGGCAGCCATCCAATCCGGTGATCCAAGAACCGCCTCTACCGGCGCGGATTTGGAGGCAAGATTTTCGAATGGGGCTGCTTTTATACGGAGGAGGGAGCGGGAAAGAGAGGTTCGGGTGGTGGTGGCGGCGGCGGCGGCGGGTCGGGGCGCGGGTTAGGGTTTTGGTTCGTCGGGGTGGGGCGGTCGAGGCTCGCGAGGAGAAATGAATTTATACCTCGAGGGGGAGGCGGGTCTCTAGTATTTATAGGCAGAGGGGGTTCGAGTCGAGTCCGGGTCGGTCGCGCCCGGTAAGGACTAAGTCAGTCGGTCGCGGGCGGTGCGGGTCTCCTCGTGGGCCGCCGAACGGAGCACAGATCCGACCCGCAAAGAGGGTGGTAGCGTAGCGTGCGAGAACCGCAGGTGAGTCGCGTTACGCGGCGCCGTTTATGTTACTTCCGTTAAACTATGCGTGCAGCACTTTCGAAAATCGAAATAAACATTAATTTTTTTAAGTGGATTTAAAATCATATATATTATCTGCTCTTATCTCGAAAAGTATAGATAAAATTTAGCAATTATAACTAAAAGTGACAAAAAATTAAACAGCGGCACCCAATCATGTGCCGAGGTTGATGTAGAGCTAGAGTGCCATTATTTATGTGAACATAAGTAGAGAACTTGATTATCATGCGCTAGAAGCATCAAGCATGAGATACCATCAGCAAGTGCATTTTCTACCAAAATCTTTGCTCTTGTGTTTGAACAAAGTCTGCATATCACTGTAGAAATTGTAGTCCTAATAAAATACTGTTTAATGTTTCCTTGAAATGTGGGTCCAAAATGCTTGTCGTACTCACAACGAGCATTATTTATTAAATCACAAACTTGTTTTAGAGGACAATAAATCACAAACTTTTAGAGTGGTATTCTGCTGAAATTTTTTTAGTTTTTATGCATGGTTACTCGACATGCACATTCGGCTATGGCCATGTGGCATACAATGAAATAAGCTCATACAGCTAAGTGCAATGAATATAGTGTGATTACTTTGACATTTACCTTTTTTCTGAGTCATTTACCGATTTTCACTAAACACACAATGTTTTTTAATGCTGATATGGTCTCATAGACACGTACGAAAAACTTAGTACAACTTTTAGTGAACAAATATAAAAAGAATTACAACTGTTAGTATATCTAATAATAAATATTATCAAGAAATTCAGCCAGCTAGAAGAATATAAAATAAGAAGAGAAGGTCGCAAAATGTTCTTTTGAAAAGATATTAACTATGCCAATAAAAAAATCAAGATTGCAAAACTCTAATTAAGCAAAACAAAAACTAAGCAAAAAGAGAAGAAAGAGTAGGTGTGGCAATTTCCCTGGTGGGGTGGCTGTAAAATCAAGAAGGCCGACTAGAGGGGGGTGAATAGGCGGTCTAAAAAATCTCTTCCAATTTTTATTAATTTCTATTTGGCTAAAACTAAGTATATAATGTGAAAATTTAGCTCAAATTGTTTTAGCACAAATAAAACTTAAATCAATTATGTTCACCTAAGTGCATCAACACCCTAAGACTATGTCAAAGTTTGCAATTCTAGAATGATAAGTAATCAATTTAATTCTATGAATGTAAATTGCTTGAAGGTAAATTGAGCACAAAAAAATAAACCACAATTGACACAGTTACTTTTTACCATGGTGTTCAGAGACTTGCTGGCTCGACTACATCGGCTCTCGACCACACAAGTATTCGACCATCAGCAAACGTGGTAGTACCATGATCTCGACGTCGATAATTCTATTTAACGGTAGTACAATAGAATACATTGTGGTAGTTCCGATTTTTCTAAGAATTGTAGATACTTCAATAGATTTTACAAAACATATTTGTAAACTATAGTATCATGTACATATAGATAACATGATTCTCAACAAGTTGCCAAACACATTTACACATTTTATGAAATTCAACCATTTGCAAAATACATTTACAAATATATGCCTCATACCACAGTGAATAGGAAACATGGACTTCAAACATTTATAAAACATATTTGCAATATATATAGTATCATATTACAAGAATTCAACACATGAGTCATAACTATTTGCAAAACACATTCGTAAGTATAAGCATCATGCTAAGGATAGCTAGAGTAAGTGAGGTTGAGCTATCAACACAAGATGAGACTCAACCTACTAGACATGATCCTCTTAATAGTACGGCAACACATACTAGTAATTCAGTCTTCCAACCAAACACCATGATCGGTAAAAGACTAGAAACACATCCTTAGGCCCCATTTGGCACAGCTCTAACTCCGAGATCTATGCTGGATTTGTAGTTTGTTGACTAAATTAAAGTGATTTAAATATTTTTATTTAATATATAATATAAATGAAATGAGTCATGTAAATGCACTTAACATGCCTGCAACTCTAGATCCAGGATTTCCTAGAGCTACAGATGACCAGCTCTAGGAAATCTACAGATTTCCTAGAGCTAGAGCTCTGCCAAACGGGGCCTAGCCCTAGCTAGCCACACATTTGCCTTGAGTCATAGTCATGACATTATCAACTCATACATCCTTTACTTTAACTCCATCAACACATGATGGATCTTCACTTGACTTGATGATCAACATATGATCATCTCCTCTTGGAAATGCATCAACTTATGATACATTCTTCACTTAACTTGATGATCTTCAACATATAAAGTTATCCCAAGTTATCCTCGTTTATAGAACCTACCATATTCATCCAACTTATCGAAAATGTTAGTCCACAATAATCGTCATCAATTACCAAAACGCACCATTAACTCATAATGGAGGGACTAGATTCTACAATTTTTCTATTTTAGTAATTCATGACAATCTCAACAAATAATGAGATAGAAATTTAAATTCGAGTATACAACATGTACACAACACTTGTATACTCTAGGATAAGCTTTTTGAACAAAACTTACTCATCCGATTGTCATCAATCATCCAACCATTAACACATAATGGAGGAACTAGATGACAACACGACCATGAGTATATACGAACTACACAAGCTATATATATACTCAAGGGATATGTTTCAAAGTAAAGATCCTTAATATGTGGAAAAATGAACGTGCATCAATACTAATGAAATCTTAAAATATAGAGTGAACTCCCCTAAATATGTGCATACTAGAATATATAATAAAGACATATGCAAATATTCAGTTTGACAATTTGTGGAGTTCAATCTATATTTTGAATCCGAGGAATACACTAAGATATAAGAATGTGCCATTGAATACATACCTCTTATGATTTTCACATTTTCATCTAAATGAAACTAAGCAATATCATAATCAATAAAAAAATTAGTCTCACAATTAGATTTGTCATTATTATCAAAACTAACTTAATAGAGTTTGAACTTGCAAGCTCCCCCTTTTTAATGATGAATTACAAATCCATTAGCAATAATAGCATTTGGATGAAAATGAACATATGATGGGAAATTAAACTAAGAAGAAAGCATAAGTATAGAGAATTTCCACTTTTTTTGGTAATTTTAACAATTTTTCTCTTTTTGGTATTTTATACATTCTCCCTCTTTTAGGCTATTCTCCCCCCCCCCCTTCTTTTTGCATTTTTCACAACCTTTTAGTATTTTATCATTTTATCAATGCTATTATACATAATTGTCCCCCTTTTAGCATTGATCACCAAAAAGTAAGAAAGAGGATTAAGCCAATGTAGAGTCTTTTCAACATATGGAGCTTGATACCAATAATTCAACTTAATTTTAGTCATAAAGAGTATGAAAATAAATACATATAACCAAGAGGGATTTTTGAAGAAACTGAAGGAAAAAATATTTGAAATATATTCAAATAATATTAACCATGAGATCTCCTTGAAGGCTTTTGAATTTCTCCCTCTTGTTGGCATTTGAAGCACATTCCAGTTCGAACTTGCAGATTTTCAGACGTTGACATTTCAATTAAGCTTCAAAAGCTAGATGAAAAACTGACTAATAACTAACCAATAAATCAAAAAAAAATTATTAGTATAGATCAATAATAAAGGATCAAAAGTTATTATTATGCCTTCCTCATATTTTGAGCACAAATAAAGATTCAAAAATCACAAAAATGCTCAAAAACAATGCAAAAAATTCTGAAACTTTCAACATGAATACCAAGTGAAGCAAAATAGAATGAAACAAATTTATTTACAAGATCCATAAAATATTTTTGGGCAAATAGGTAACATAGTTTTCCCAATATTTATACTTTGCCCTTTTTGCTTAAGCGAGCCCAAAATACTAAATAGTTTTTTCACAAGGAATAAACTCCCCATTACACTAGGATTCCTCTCATCATCTCTTCTTTTCCTGTGACACAAATGATTCTCCTCTCTTGTTTTCTTTCTCTTTTCATATCTCTTCCTCTTCATTTAAACTTTCTCTCTTTATGTCATCTAGCACCAAGAATTAAACATACCACTTGTAGACCTTTTGTCTATAAAAATACCACTTATAAGCCTTTTGACCATATTAGATGCTTTTTAATCTTTTGTGGTTCTTTTGTCTTTTTCATGAAAAGCATACATCACTTTGATATTTTTACTACTTATGATGACACTAAATATCACTTGTGAAAAATACCACTTGTAATCATACATGATACCAAGTATAATTAATTTCATTTGTAAAGACTTGATACTACTTAAGATCATACATGACACTAATTTTGATGTATTCCATTTATAAAACTTGATGCCACTTGTATGATCAACTTGTATCTCACAAGGTCAAATTGGGCACTTCATCTTCAATGGTTTCCACTTGATATTATTTAAAGAAGATAACACATGTTGGAATATACCACTTCAAATACTACTTGTGAGAAGAGGATGATACCATTTGCAAGGATGCCATTTAGGAGAGATACCACTTGAAAGAGTGAATGCCACTTTGATGGGAAAAGAGTGATATCTTTTGAAAGGATAAGAGTGAAATTCATGCCGGGGTCAAGATGATCAAAGAGGCTACCACTTTAGAGAGAATGTCATTTTAAGATAAAAGTATCAAATTTTGAAATACTTTAGAGTAGCTAGCAAAGATAAAAATGATTAACTTGACTTTTGATATCAACAAATTTTGAAATGAATCGGCCATTTCCAGAAAAATCAAAAGTACCACTGAAGAAAATGTGATAGTTCTGTTTTACCGGCAATATCGATGTTCAGACTATGGTAGTGCCAGCTTTTGACTGAAAGTATACCAAGATTGAAATTCAGAGGAGATGAAAGATATAATATTATAACTTACTCCAAAGCTTTTCACAAAGAAACATAAACTACTTGTGGAGCATTTCCAACTATATGCCACAATTCAAATTCTTTTGAATATAGTTTTTAACAATTAAGCCTTTGTTTTTCAAAAACAAGCTTATTTTCAATAAAATCATCAAAATTGCAAGAATAAGCATTTGAGGGTATATTAAGCATTTCAATTTCATGTATGAGTTGTAAATACCCTTGTGAGCCAATATAAGTCAATAATTTTAGCTCTAAAGGCAAAACTCACTCAAGTGTTAGATTGTGACTTCTTAGGTCAACTCAAGGTTTTGGATGAGTTTCAAAACCAAATAACTTTCGATTAGTTGGCCTTTTGGAAAACTTTTAAATGCCAATAATATTTGAAATAGCCAACTCTAGGTTTTTGGTATTAAACATTCTTTTCAAATTCCTTTTGGAATTGATTTTGGCCAATTTTTTAATTTAACGTAAAAACAAGATACTAGATTGTTAGTTTTGTGTTAGAAATTTAATTTTACTTAAAATAAGTTTTTCTAAAGCCAAAACATTTGAAAAACCTTTGAAATGCATTTGTATATATTTTCAACTAGTTTTTCAAAGATATACTAGTAATTTCAAATTTTTTACTTTTGACTAAATGACTCAATTTTTTAAAAATCAATACTAACACTTAATTAATTTGGGCACACTTAGAGATGTGATACACATGAATATGATTTAGCACTCCCCCTTAATGTACAACTTATATCTTACTCAAGTTTTACAATAAGAGAAAGAGCACCCATTTTTAAATGATTTTCATGCAATGCAACCCAGTAAAATACTAGCACCTACATAAGGCTAAGAGCAAAATAATTCAGTGTAAGTACATGTTACCGAGATGGCATTTGTTCTTGATATAGTAAAATTATCCTCAAACTTGGCTCCCATTATGCTCATGGTAGAATTCACCTCTTCATAAATGAGCCAAGCCTCCAATGCCTTCCAAGTACCTATTAGGTGTTTAAGAGCATTGCGGTACCCAAAACTCGGTTGAGTCCATAAATGTTAGTCACAATAGATTTGGGCAACCAAATAGCCCTAACATTAACTTTATGTGAACTAACATTCCTAGAAAATACATTACCATTTCTATCCTTCCTAAGCAAATAATGTTCATTAAAAAGAGATGGCTTAGGAATGATATCTTTGAGATAATCCTTACTAAAATATCCCTTTTTTGGGTAATTGTAGCAAGTTTGGCAATTGATACCTCTTCTTATCTTCTTGTCTTACTCATTACCAGTTTGCCTCTTATTTGATAACTTCATCTTGTCATCTACCTTGTTGGAGTACTTAGAGGCAAAGTGACCCTTCTCATTGCAACCATGTCACTTGACATATTTCTTCAAGTGTCTTACATTGTGCCTTGTGTTGCTATTCTCATTCTTGCTGGAGATGAAGCCAATACCTATCGTATCATTTGATTTTTTTTTTTTATTACTCAAAAGTTTGTCAAGAGAGGCCATCCCCTTATAGCACTTCTCAAAAGTCATTTTTCAATTTTTTATGATAAATACCAAAAGAGGAAGAAGAGTGAATAATAACATTGTTATTAAAGTGTATAATGCCAAAAAGGGGAGAATAACATTGATGTTAAAAAAAGGAAAATTCTTTATTATGCTTATTTATGCTTTCACCTTAGTTGAATTTTCTATCATATATTTATTTTTATCCAAATGCTATTATTGTTAATAGATTTGTCATTCATCACTAAAAAGGGGAGATTGCAAGTTCAATCTCTATTAAGTTGGCTTGGCGATAATGACAAATACAATTGTAAGACTAATATGTTTATTGATTATAATATTGTTTAGTCTTATTTGGATGAAAAAGTGAAAAACATAAGAGGTATGTATTCAATATTACATTCTTATCTTATTGCATTCCCCGGATCCGAAATATAGAATGAATTTCACAAAATAAGTCAAACTTGAATATGTGCATACGCTTTCACAATGCATTCTTGTGTACACATATTTATGGAAAGTTCACTCTATATTTTGTGGTTTCATTTTCATTGATCCATGTTTCATTTTCACATATTAAGGATCATTACTTTGAAACATATCTCTTGAGTATATATAGCTTATGTAGTTCACATATACTCATAATCAGGTTGTCATCTAGTTCTTCCATTATGTATTAATGGTTGGATGATTAATGACAACTAGATAAGTAATCTTTGCTTTGAAAGATCGATGTGGTCGATAACCCATGTGGTTGAAGATCTGTGTAATCGAAGATCAGTGTGGTTGAACCAAGACGGTGGGATCTGACGGTCGGCTCGTACGAAAAACTTGGTACAACTTTTAGTGAACAAATATAAAAACAATTACAACTGTTAGTATATCTAATAATAAATTTGGACTAAAACTTATATATTTGAGAGAGAGATTGTATTATTTTCTTATATATTTGGACTAAAATTTTAATATATATATATATATGTTAGAATATATATTTTAAAACTATATTTTCATAAATATATTTAAATAATTATAAATTAATAAACAAAGTCTCATTATTAGTTTCTAAAAAAATGTAGGCTACTTTTTAACCTCCGCAGAGACCGGGACCCTCCGTTGCCACCCCTACGAAAGAGCAAAATATCGGGTGGAAATGTGTCAGAAGTGGGATTTGAACCCACGCCCTCGTTAGAGGACCAGAACTTGAGTCTCGCGCCTTAGACCACTCGGCCATCCTGACTTTCATGTCCAGTTCGAGATCTATAAATATATGTTCTTGTTAATAATGTTTTTTGCGAATAAGTCCCTATTGGATGAATATTCATACGTAATCACGTACTTTTTCTTTCTAGAACTAATCGTGCACTTGATTTTGCGAAGTTTCCCTCTTTTTTTTCAAAACGCCTAAATTTGATTTGTAGCTTAATTAGGACCAGCTATTACAACATATCAAACTATACCATCATGATTAGAGCTGGGACTTGGGCCGTGCCGTGCCGGCTCGGCCCAGTCATCTCGCCGTGCCGTGCCGTGCCGGCCCACGTCGTCTCCGGCCAGGCCCAAGCCCGGCCCAAAGCCCACCGTGCCAGCGTTCGTGCCGTGCCAGCCCAAAATTACTATACGCGAACGCGGTGGCGACGGTCGTCATCTTCCTTTCTCTCGTACCCGCCTCGTTTTAAAACTAGTTGAAATTAAATTAATTGCATAAAAACATAGGCATGCAACAACATAAATATTTTGGGAAAAGTGAAATTTCTTTAATATTTTAGAAATACAATGGTGCTGCCTCGTTAAAAACCTTACGCCCCAGAGTGGGGTTTCCCGAGTAAGGAAAAGAGTACAGTAACAATAAATGTATATACAAAATATTACAACATGCGTAGATAATATCTACTCGGCAATGTCTAGGTCAGCATACGCTTGTACGATTTCGGGATCCTCCAGTTGATGTTGTTCCCGCTCTTTGGCTAATTCCCAGTCTTTGGCACATGTGATTGCCTCCACCATCCTGGGCGTAAGGGATGATCTTCTCTCTTCTATTATTCTCCCTACCGTACTGAACGTCGCTTCTGAAGAGACAGTGGACACTGGCACCAGGAGAACATCCCGTGCAAAATGTGACAGCACAGGAAAGATCCTCTTGTTGTTCTTCCACCACTCGAGCAAGTCTATCTTGCTTCCATCAGTAAGATCAGGATCAATGTTTGCAAAATCATGCTCCAAATAGTGGTTCAACTCCGAGATAGAATTCCACTTGGAGGATGCCTGAGACTGAGAGGACGAAGAAGTAGACTTGTTCTTTAGTTTCTTCCACAAGTGTCTGAAGCCTGTCTTCCCATGTTGTGTCTGCTGTGAGGCCTCCGGTCTTCCGCTGCTGGCAAACTTATCATGATACAAACGAAAAACACGAAAAAGCTCCTGTTTGACATGTTCAAAAGCTTCTGAAAAATCTAAGCCAAGACATTCACCTATCCCCTCCATAGCTTCTTGTAAACCTGCCAACTTTTTTGTAGGATCAAAAATAATAGCAAAACAATACAGGTGTGAAAGGGAACCAAAATATTTAACAAATTTTTCTTCCATTGCTACGACGGCATGGCCTAAAATATTATCGTCCCTACATTTAGCAATTTTATCTGCAATTAACCAAATAAACTCTATAACTAAGCAAGAGGTTGGATAATAAATACCAGATAAAACCTTTGTTGCTTTATAAAAAGGTTTTAAAAACTCTCGAAAATGACTAGCAACCTGCCAATCTGAACTAGTAACTAGCAATTCATTATTTTGACAGTTAGCATTGACAAAAACGGATATGATATTCTCGTAACCTTGTATCTTTTTTAGCATGATATATGTTGAGTTCCACCTCACCTTCATGTCAAGGCCAAATTTTCTTGGCTCTTTCCCATTAGTTGCACAGTACTCCGCGAATCTAGCTACCACTTGTGGAGAGCTTGCGAGGTAACGAATAGCATCGCGGATACTGTTCAGATATGGACCAATTACTTGTATGCCATCTTGAACAACAAGATTCAAGATGTGGCATACACATCTCTGGTGGAGGACATAACCACCAATATATGCTTGTAATCTTGGGGTGAGGATATTCATAGCTGTTGTGTTTGCCGATGCGTTATCTAGAGTTATAGAAGCAATTTTATTATCTATCTTAAAATCATCAAGTACATATAATATACGCTTGGCAATTGCCTCTCCCGTGTGCGATTCATTTATTAGTTTAAATCCTATGACTCTTTTGTTTAGTTTATAATTATCATCTAAATAATGAGCTACAACACTAAGGTATGCACTTCTTTGATGGGATGATGTCCAAATATCAGAGGTTATGGCAAAAGAATATTGAACTTGTTGGAATTGTTGTTTTAACTCTACCAGTTCTTTTTGATACATCCGTAAAATATCGGATGTAGTAGTCCTCCTACTAACATGTTGGTACTATGGGCAAAAGCCGCGTTGGATCATTCTTTCGAACGCGCGGCTTTCACCCATCCTAATCGGCTGGTCTTCTGAAACTATATATCTAGCAATTTCCTCACGTGCATTAAGCGGGTTGTATACCCAAGTACTTACAGAGCCATCGGCCTCGAAGTTTAGCTGTGTTTGTACTCCTCCTCCCCCTCGGCCCTGTGCCGCCATCTTGCGTAAGCATGCTTTGTAGTGGCGGTTCAAGTGTCCTGTCCCTACAGCTGAACGAGCACTTAATTTAGCATTACAATAATTACAGGTTGCGATATCTACCGTTTCACCGTCTTGGATTTCCTGGCTCCAGGTCATGTGCTTCCAGCATTCCGCCCTTCGTGTAGACCCGCCAATGTTGGCGTCCGTGGACGTGGTTGAGAATTCTGGTGTCTCCGTTGCTCCCTGGTACTCCTCATAGCCCTCTGTACCGTCCATATGACGGTCATCCATGCCGTAGTCTCCCATGCTTGGCGAGAGCCGACGAGCATCAATGGGGGTCGGAGGAGGACTAGGGGAGCGACGGCGAGAGCTTACACTAAGTCGTCCCGCTGTCCTTTTCGAGCTTCGATTTCTCTGCATACTGCTTGATTGCTCCCTGGAACTGCGGCTTCTTGGTAACATGGTGATTAATTAATAAATAAGAAATATAAATACAATAAATGTGCTTGCGAAATTAGAAATAATAAATAAATAAAGAGTATAAATGCAGAAAATATAGGAAATAAACTTGTGAAATGAGAAGAAATAAATAAGAAGCTCGGTGAAGAAATATGATGCAGAGTGAAGAAATGGAGCTCTCTATGTTGCTGTTGGAAAGAAATTGCAGAGTGAAGACCGAAGAGAGTGAAGAATGAAGTTGAATGAAGTTTTGTGATTATAGAATCCGTGATGCTGGCGGAGGCCGGAGGGAGTGCATTTATAACTATAAAATCGAACGTTGTCTACCGAACGTTATCTGCTAAAGTTAGACGAACGTTGTCTCTTGTCTGCGAACGTTAGCTGCCAAAGTTGTCTGTTCAAAGTCCAAACGTTCAACTCTCTGTCCATCTTTTTCCCACCAGCGGAGGGGCCATCCTTTCCCATGCGTCCAACCATCCCCGTCCGCCACGTCGCCTGGCGCCCTGGTCCCGCGCGTCATATCACCCGGTCACGGTCACCCACGCGCGGCAGCCTCCCCCAGTTGGCCCTTCCCCAGCCGGCCTCCCTCCCCCGGTCCCTCCTAGTCTCATAGAGCCGGGCGCTCCCCCGGGCCCCGCCGCTCCCTCCCTCAGTCTTCTCTGGTTCTCCCTCCCACGCGCCGACGCGCGGCCGGGCTCTCCCCCGCCGCCCCCTCCCTCCCTCGGCCTCCCCCGGCTCCCCCTCCCCTGCCGCCTCCTCCCCCTCCGCCCCCTCCCCGGGACCCCAGCTCCCCCTCCGGCCCCTCCCTCCCTCAGCCCCCCCACCGCTCCCTCCCTCCCTCGGCCTCCCCAGGCTGGCCGGCTCCCCCTCCCTCGCCGCTTCCCCCGCCGCCGCCCCCTCCCCCTTCCGCGCCGCCTCCCCCGCCGCCCCTCCCCCTCCCCGGCTCCGCCTCCCCCACCGGCCACCGCCCCCTCCCCCTCCCGCGCCGCCTCCCCCGCCACCCCCTCCCCCTCCCGCGCCGCCTCCCCCACCGGCCACCGCCCCCTCCCCCTCCCGCGCCCCTCCCCCGCCGGCCGCCGCCCCCTCCTCCTCCCGCGACGCCTCCCCCTCCCCGCCGCCCCATGGTCCTCATCACCGCCGCCCCCTTCCCGGCTTCCCCGGCGACTCCGCCAGTCCGCCCCCTCCCCGGCTTCCCCGGCGACTCCGCCAGTCCGCCCCCTCCCCCAGCGGCCCGACGCCTCCGCCCCCTCCCGGCTCCTTCGGCGACCGACGCCCGACGCCCGGCTCGGCGGCTCCTTCGGCGCCCGACTGCCCCGAGCCCCCGAGTGGCCGAGTCCCCGACACCCGTCCGTGCCACCGTGCGCCTCCCCCTCCGCCGTGTTGGTGTGTATGCTTGCATCATTGCATGTGTGTTAATGTCAGTGACTCAGTAGGTATGCTTGTTGTATCTTGTGTGATTGTGTCATCTCCAAGTCCAAGCTCGAGTGCTCGACGTCGACGTCGACCCGTCCGTGCCCGCCGTGCCGCCCAGGGCCCGCCGTGCCGTGCCGGCCCAAGCACGACCCGATCGCCCGTGCCGTGCCGCCCACCGTGCCGAACTTTGAGGCCCGGCTCGGCCCACCGTTCGTGCCGTGCCGGCACGGCCCGCCACGTGTCGGGCCGGGCCGTGCTTGGGCCGGGCCGGGCCGGCCGTACTTCGGGCTGGCCCAAGTCCCACCTCTAATCATGATTGTAGAGGATTAAAAATCACTACTACCTAAGCTAAGAAAAAGGTTATGTTTTGGACTTACGTAGGCTTTACACTATTAAAAATCCTTACGTCCTGAGCTGGAGCCAATCTGTCATAAGCCTGAATCCATCCCTGATGCAAGTCCCACTAGGGAGCGAATTAGTAGTAATTATCACGGCGTGAGGAAGATAGTTAGGCTCTTCACACTTGCAGGGTGAAGACTGCACAAAAGGACCACAATAATCTGCAACTCTGCAAGCAAAACATCCATCCTCTCAAAAAAATAATAAATTGCAAGCAAAGCATGAGACTACGCATGCTTTGCGTAATCAGGCTGCAGCATAATTTGACTACGCATGTTCGCTACATCTATCGCAGGGTCGACTCGCAACGATCGTTCCTTTCATTGGATGGTACGGCCGGCTGATCTGCAGTGATCATTTGGCACTGCCTACTGGATACTACTAGGCTCCTAGATACCTTTCACATTCTATTCCTAGCGCCAGTTTATCTAATTATGATTTATTAGTCTAATAAATAGTAACTACTAAAAAATTAAAACTAAAATTTAATTAACTGAAAAAATGAAAAGAACAGATCCATACCTACACGTCCGAAAAAATAATATAGAAATCTTCTACGTTCCGGATGTAGCCATGTAGGTCAATCGGCACAAAGCTATTATCTTAAGCTTAGATCGGTGTTCAAAATTCAGACCCAGCCAGCCACAATTTCCATGGGAACTCTGAAGAAACTGTTCCGTTTCGTCTAAACTTTACGTGAAATCCTTAACAGTTGGTAGACATATATGCTGATGCAAATGACCTACCCAATCCTTGTCTCCTCTCAACATCGATACACGAGCATTGGGAGGATCAATCCGATTGATAGACGAGGATGCTCGCCAAAGATCAAGACGTGCATTAGGCCATGACAGATGCACCATGTTCAGCATGGACCAGAGGGTTGGTGGTGACAGAGAAACTGCTCTGCCTATTAGGCGAGAGCACGCAGCTGCAGACGAAAACAAAGAACACAACAGGGCGGCCGTCTGCTCGTCGAGGGCTTCTAGAAGGCGCACGCACGCACCAACCAACATCCTGTGGTGTGTCGCCTCCAAAAAAATAAAGTAGTGAGATGGAGCATCTGTGTGTCGTGCTTGCTATAATGCTATCACTTTTTAAATGTTGTGATTTCGAGCTAAAAGAAGCGATTAAAAAAAGGAACTAAATGGGAAAAAAAGAATTGTAATGCCTTTGGGGTTATGTAAGGGATAGGAGGCTAGTTTTTCTATTAAAAAAATCTAGTTGTAATAAGTTCAACTTCTAGCATAAGTTGGGTTTATCAATCCGTGGATAGTCCAACTAAGTTATTCCTAAGGCAAAAATCCTGTGCGCCGTTTCGTAGTCTCTTCGTCATCTATTATCGTCTCGAAAAGTGCAAATAAAATCTATCAGTCGTAGCTAAAAATTCATCAGCTACAGGGTATGTTTGATACGGCTGCGGCTTATGGTTTTTGGCTGAAATTTTTGAATTTTAGTTGTTCGCAACAGAGATTACGGAGAGAGATACTCGCTTGTGATTTTGGTTAATACGGATGTTGGGCTTTTAACGTGTACTACAATTAACTTGCAGATCTCATCTTGAAAAAATATTCTATTTAAAAATTAGGTATTATAGTAAAAATCAAAAACTGTCTTTAGAAACTATTAAAGAACAGGTCTACGCATAAAAAAAACAGGACCATATCATCCGATAGATAGTTCAACTAAGCTATTCCTTCTGACTCTTGGAAAAAGTTATTCCTTCTAGGCATCTTGGTAACACTTTACATGGTTCCTCTGCATTGCCCATCCAAGTTCATTTTTATTACGTCCTTCACATCCCACTTCAGGTGCGCGCCCTTCACTACATCTCCCTTGTTGCTCACTATTCCGGCTTCTGTTGCCTCTGTAGTCTACTATGGGTCTGTTTGGCAACAACGGTAATTTTTGATTGAAATTTTTAAATTTTAGCTATTTACGGTACAGATTACGGAGAGGGATACTCATTTGGTTGGTACAGATATTAGACTTTTAACCCGTCTTAAGAAAATATTTCGTTTGAAAGTTAGGTACTGTAACAAAAACCAAAAGCCGCCAGCTTCGAAGGAAAAGAACATGCCCTATATTTATACGCCACAAATTGCCATATATCAGTATAAAATGTGCAACTACACTGTCCAATGTCCGCCAACAACAGTTACCCACAGGATGAATCAGAGGTGTTTCATTTTGTGTCTAGATTCGTAGTTAGGATATTTTGCAATGCACCCAAAAACAACACAAAAATGCACAAGTCGTATTTCACAAAAACATCAACTGAATGCAAAACTGGTGACAGTGATTACTGACTAATGATAAAGTGAATTCGATTTCCCTCCTGTGCATGGACCTAGCCCATCCAACCGGAGGTGAACCTTCTTCCTTAAACTACGCTATTTTTTTATTTTTGTTTTCCAACGCCCTGCCTCCTGCTCCCTCCCTGAGCTGGCGTTTGGCATCTCGACTCGCTCCCCACTCTTCTTCTCCCTCTCGCTCCGCCTCTCCACGAGCACGAGCAAGAGGAGATTGCCCGACTCCAAGGTCTCATCTTCTCCTCGCCGTCGTTTCCAGGATTGCATTCCTGAATTCGCAACCCGCGTGCATGTTCTTGGCTCAGATCCGCGATTCTCTCGGGGGAGCCAAGATTTGCGGGAGCGGTTGCTGAATTGCCGGTTCTTTGGTTTGATGCAGGTTTCTTGGGCGTGGTTGGAGCTGAATTGGATCGGGGGGAGGGTCGGTGGCTGACTGGTTAGCGCGGCCGCCGGAGATATGGGCAAAGGCGGCGGCTGCGTCCCCAGCAAGAAGCGCCAGCCGCCGGCCACCAACGTCGCCACCGCGCCCTCGTCCTCGTCCGCGGCCGCCGAGGCGCCGCGCGAAGCACCCGAGGAGGCCTTGGCCTCGGCGGGGGCAGGGGAGGCGGGCCGGAGGCTGCGGCTGTACATCGTGTTCTACTCGATGTACGGGCACGTGGAGGCTCTAGCGCGGCAGGCGGCGGCGGGGGCGGGCGCGGTGGAGGGGGTGGAGGCGGTCCTGCGGCGGGTGCCCGAGACGCTCCCGCCGGAGGTGCTGGAGAAGATGCAGGCGCGGGCCAAGGACCCCGCCATCCCGGTCATCGCGGCGCCGGCGGACCTGGAGGAGGCCGACGGGGTGCTGTTCGGGTTCCCGACGAGGTACGGCGCCATGGCCGCGCAGATGAAGGCGTTCTTCGACTCCACGGGCTCGCTTTGGGAGGAGCAGAGGCTCGCCGGGAAGCCCGCCGGTTTCTTCGTCAGCACCGGCACCCAGGGCGGTGGCCAGGAGACCACTGCGTAAGCATCTCATCTCCTTTTCTACACAGATAAATTAGTGAATCTTTTAATCATTTCATCTTTATGGTACTGCTTGTTATGATGCACTGGAAAAGGATACTGATTCTCGAGGTGTATTTTTATGCTTTTTTTTCCTCTAACAAAAATAGTATCAATCTCAAAGCAAATAAAGTGATAGGTTATCTATCATTCATCATACTTTAAAAATTATGTAAATCATTATTGAGGAAAGCGCTTCTTGATTCTTTGAAGTGGACAAGATTGGAACACTTACTGTTCCATTCGTGGAATTATCTGATTCCTGAGATAAAAAAAGTGACATATAAGTGTTTCTAGGTGTTGGACCGAACTTCTAGAAAACATAGGTTTTTTTTCAGCTTATGGTTTATTGAACAAATAAAAGAAACGGTTTTTCTTGTCGTCTTTTCAAAGCGGCTTATCAGTATTTTATTTGTTCACATAAACACTTATATTAGAGAAAAAAATCATGATCGCAATCAAAAAGGACCCATCCATAATCATACTCCTCGTAGGCGCACTGTTTGGAACTTTCGATTTTGGTTGTGTTTTTCACTGCCTCATTGGTTGCCAAACGGCGATATCATCATAGGCTCGATAAATAAAAAAACGTTTGCAACAAGTCAGGCATGTATGAGTTCTTTTTTCGGTTTAACATCATATCCTCTTCTCTACTTTGTTCTCAAGTTTGATTTCTTGGACCCTTCCGTCGCCCCAACTTTCAGCGTGATGTAAACGTAAGGTTAGATTGTTTGCTCTTGCACTCCATGATCCATCCATCGATGTGGTTAGTTCAGTCGGTGTGTGTTTACCACTAGGAGATACTAACAAGCCACACATAGGGTCTGTTCTTTTTTGTTGAAGCTTATGGCTTTTGACTGCGGCTTGTGATTTTTAGGCTGTTCGTGCGAGAGATTACAGAGTAACAGAAACTCACGTGTGGTTTTTACCGATATAAATGAAATCGGTACAATATGTACTACAATTAACTAGTAGACTATATCTTGAAAAGATACTTCGTTTAAAAGCTAGTTACGTAGAAAAGCCAAAAAACAGCTTTTAAAAACTGAAAAGAACAGGCTCACAGTAGGTGAGGTCGTGAGAAACTCGCGTGATATATTGAGAAATTTCCCCTAATTCGCCCTCAAGGGCATCTTTAGCAAGTCAGTATCACAAACTAACACGTCCATGTCAAGGTGGTGTTAACAATGCTCTGGTAGTTACAAGATATGGAAATGAAGTGATGTTTAAGCTGTTAACAATGGTCTGGTAGTTACAAAATATGGAAATGAAGTGCCCATGCTTGTGCTAATCGAGATGCTGGCCATGGCCCTGTACTTTGAGAGTATTAACAACAAAGATAGATAGTGTTGCCGTGGATGCATTTAAGGGCAATAGGACATTGGATGTGATTTGTACAAAACGATTCCTGAGTTAATGTCATGGTACGGACTACTACTAAGCCTGTAGCCGATCAGGATCTGACGTACTACGGTCCAAACTGCAGTGGGTAGTGCAGTCCTAAGCAGGGGTTTAAATTCAAAATAGGTTGGTCGCAACAAAACGCCTATAGAATGACGCGCAGTTTGGCGATATCTTATATTTTTTTTGTAGTTAGCTTATTTTTTATTATAATTACTTAGCATAATTAAATTAAAAAATAAAATAGAAAAAATAGATTATCCCATTACGGACAATGCAAAGGAATACGGGAAAAAACAAAAAAACCCTGAAAAACCAAAAAGTTAGAAAAATGAAATAAAGGAATAGTGAATTAAAAGCCCGAAACCAGAAACTAAAGTTGAAACAAGCAAGGCCTTAGGCCTTATTCCAAATAGTTTTCGTATTCTATCGTTTAGCTTTTAGAAGCTAAAAGTTGTTTAAAATGTGTTGACTTTTTAACATAGTTTTTTTCATTGCATTGTCTATGGAGATACAACGATGTTTATATTTTTTTTCTCTTTTTCTTTATTTTTCTTTAATTGAATGTATAAGAAAAAACCAACAGCCGCTACAGTGTCATTTTAACCAAAATTCATCAGAAAAAGATGAATTGAATGGGGCCATAGGGTTGAAAAGTTCATGTGAGAAATTTGAAAATTGTCAGTTTAAATTCATCTGAGATTACCCTTTCAAAGGTGATGTGGCTTTTGGCTACAGGTTTTGATTGAAATGAGTTTTTTCTGAGGTATTCAATTAAAGAAAAATAAATAAAAATAGGTAAAAATAAAAAACACCATTATATCTCCATAGATAATGTAAAAAAATAAGAAAAATAGAAAAAAAGTCACATTAAGAAGGCAATGCGTTCTAAACAACTTTTGGCTTCTGAAGCTTGAAACCAGAAGCTAGAAGCTGTTTAGAATGAGGTCTTAGTTGTGGAACAGATAACTTGCTCGGGATTGGTTGAGCGTGCAATTTATCTATTTCATGCCTCAATCTAATCCACTTGTTGCATCCAAGCGTAGACTATGCAAAAAGCCACTCATCGGTTTAAAAACTCTTGTTGATTTTGAAATAAATTATCATTCCTTGTTCTGGTATTTAGACTGATTTTGAAATAAATTATCATTCCTTGTTCTGGTATTTTGATTTTACAAATGCTCCCTTGTCAGGCAAAGCTTCCTTGTGTCAGTTTATAGCCTTCCAATTCAGTTGTTTAATTTGGACATACTAATTTAATAGTTAACTAAGAACTAGCAGGGTGGTCCACGTATTTACGTGACTAGATTTGTTTTGAGATTTATAGTATTAAATGATATAACCTAGATACTTGAGAATATATTTACGTATCTTATAGACTATTTATATTTTTAAGATATCATAAATATTATAAATGACAATAGAAACTTAAAGGAAAATACAGCTGGCAAAGCTTCCTCATGTCAGTTTATAGCCTTCCTATTCAGTTGTTTAATTTGGACATACTAGTTTAATAGTTTACTAAGAACTAGCAGGGTACCCTGTGTATTTACGCGGCTAGATTTGTTTCAAAAATTTGTAGTTTCAAATGATATAACCTAGATGCTTTAGAATATATTTATGTATCTTATAGGTCATTTAGATTTTAAAGATATCATAAACATTAGAAATGACAATAGAAGTCTGAAGAAAAATACAACTTGAAAAACATAATTACAGTATAAGCTTTGATGGAAGAAAATTATTGATAATAATAAGTTGTTGGGTTCTTAGAAATGTAACCACTCTTCATCATGCATGGATCATGTAGTTGCTGCCCCTATTTTTTCTCTATTAGTTACTCTTTTCCAAAATATACGTATACACATGTACCTCTATTTTAATCCCAGACAATACGTTGATTATGTGTGCGATAAATTATCTTATTAGTTTACATGGTATTAAAATACTTTGCTCATGCGTACACCAATGCACTATGGGTGACTTATCTTGAACCTATCTTTCCTTACACACCGGCTGCTCTACCGAATCGTGTATCTTCTATCTGTTCTCGTCGTCACACCTTTTCTGCTTCAACTTCCAACAACAAGCCCAATTTTTTATCGACCCCTCTTAGCTATGAGTGAAAACGGATCGAATACGGACGGGTAATGGCTCTACCATATTTGTTTTTATATTTTTTTCTCAGATGCGAATATGAATACGGATACTACGGATATGAATACAAATACGAATAATATTAAATACAAATATGGAGCAAATATGAATAGAATCGAATACGGTCATGAATATTTCTTGAAACATGAAAACCTTTAAATTGTACACACAAAATGAACAAAAACCATAACTAGTTTATTTGACCTAAACATTCATGAATTTTTCATATAGGCTAAGGTTCCTTCTCTAACTCCATGTATTGATGTATATGTTAATGTATGATGGACTACTAAAGTATCATGTAAATGGGCTAGGCTGAAATAGAGGATGTAAGCTACGGATATCCGGCCTTTGAATATCCGGATAATCAAGATCCGTATTCATATTCTATGGATAGTGAGCTACCAAATCTGTATTCATATTCGATAGAGAAATTTGTATTCATTTCCAATCTGATATTGTCCGATAAATATCCAAGCCGACAGAATCCGTATTCGAAAATTGTCCAAATCGGTCGAAAACTATCTGATTTGTTTTTACCCCTATTCTTAGCTGCTACCCCTTCTAATGCAATACTTTATCACATAATTGTCTTCTACTTCTCTTCAAGTATTGCTTAATGATAACCATTGTTACATGTATATATACATGCATGATGTTATATATGCTCGATATCCTCTTCTTCTATGTCGGTCACTCCTCTTGTTCGATGTTGGCTAACTCAACGTTGTGATTTCTTCACTAACCACGACGCCTTCCCATCTTCATTGATGTCAGCATGTCTGCTTTAGTCATTATCTAACAATATGGAGAATTTTCTCGCCGTCGCTGTGACATTGTGCCTTTTATGAGGGATGGCATGCTCTTAGCTATCCAATGGTCCCATACCATTCATAGTTTGTCTCCAATACAAAACTTCATCTCATCTCTGACAAGGCTTTGCCATTATTAAGCTTCTTTGGCCACTAGCTTCTTCAACAACGCTGACGTTCACCACTTGTCGTCGTGGCCTTTGACTCCTTTGACTTTAACCTTTCCCTTCAATGGCTCCAAGGAGCAGCACAATATTGTCCTCGTCAAATGACTAAGGTGAACAGCATGACATTGTCCTCATCTCCGTTACCATCACCTTGACTCTTTACTTCCTTATGGGTCAATATCTTCTTGCAGGATAGATCGATGATATTGCACTCTTGCATGGTCTCCTCCGACACCATTCGAATTGTCCTCGTTATAACTTTTATTTTTATTCAAATTTTAGTTGTTTTATTAGAGTTTATATACAAATCAAATTGCTAATTTTATTTAATTTATTCTGAATTTTAGTTATTTAGGAATTTTACTTTGGAATTCATATTGAAATCAAATTGCAAATTATCTTTTATTTTTATTCCAAATTTCAATTATTTTTAGTTGGAATTCTTATACAATCCAATTGCTAATTTTTCTTTCTAACTATTTTTATCTAGTGATTTTACTTTGGAATTCGTATCAAAATCAAATTGCTAATTTGTTTTATTTTTTATTCTGAATTTAAGTTATTTTTTGTTGGAATTCATATACAAATCAATTGCTATTTTTAAATTTTAATTCTGAATTATAGTTATTTAGGAATTTTACATAGGAATTTGTGTGGAAGTCAAATTGCAAATTTTATTTTACTTTTTGTTCTGAATTTCAGTTATTTCTAGTTGTATTTGATATGGACTCTTTTTTTAATCTAGACCATTATAATCTGGCCCCCACAATCAATGGTAAAGATCTTTATCTTTTTTCACCAATTAACGTGGGAATTTTTTGCCCTTAAGAGTTAACATGGTAGCTTTGTCTTTTATCACTTTAATAACATAATAATAGATAGATTGTTTATATACTCTTCCTGAAAAAGAAGAGAAAAGGCACAAATCATAAAGCACTTGCAATTTATAATTTGTGCAAAACAGCCTGCTAATTGCCACTTAACTGCAATTTGTGATAATAAACTGGAGATGCAGTTTCTTGTTATACTTCCTGATTAAGTTGGCTTTGTCTGTTATCTTCGCCCTGCTGGGCTATTTCTGACCATGCTTTGGTGGTTGTTTATTGCAGCTGGACGGCAATCACCCAGTTAGTGCACCACGGAATGCTCTTCGTCCCAATCGGCTACACCTTCGGCTCGGGCATGTTCAAGATGGACGACATCAGAGGGGGCAGCCCCTACGGCGCCGGCGTCTTTGCCGGCGATGGCAGCAGGCAGCCCAGCGAGACGGAGCTCGCCCTCGCCGAGCACCAGGGCAAGTACATGGCCTCCATAGTGAAGAAGCTCGCCCAGGCCTGACTGAGCCAGCGGCTGACTGAACCCTGCACGCATCATCATCATCATCGTCATCTTCCCTGGGCAGTCGACGCCATACGATCGATCGGCCATTGATTTCGCTATTATTTTTCTTCAGATACGCACGCCTGTCCCTGCCCTATATGTGCATGCACATCTTGCTCTCAGATTATTTGTCGGGGTAGTCATAAGTTGAGGCTTCTTTTGTACAATGGTTGACATAAATATATTGTTTGTTGTCCAGCTGAACAATAAGTGTGCTACATGGTGTCCATCAATAAACATCATCTGTCATAGATTTGTTGTGCAAAACTTGTTATCGTCCTCCCCAAAAAAAATATTATTCTTTTCTGAATGAAGAGCACGTTCCTGCTTTTGGTTATTTTGTTTCTGCTGAATAAGATTCAGCCATTCAGGTACTGTACAGCGGTACCAAGCCCAAGCCCGGCCTGATAAAGTGATAATACCTGTCCAAAAAATACCACTAAATTTAAAATCCAACATTAAACATAAAAATGGAAACCCTAAAAAATTAAAAGAAGGCCCTTTCTGGAAAATATGTCTCTCCAGAAGGCAGTCATTTTAAAATTTTGAAAACCTGGCCAAATAGACCGGACCAACCGTATTGACCCGAGATATAGTACTATTGGTCTGGCCCAAACACGACATGGCATAAATAGTAGACAGGCCATACCGGCCCAGCCCGACTAGGGGTGACGTGTTTAGGCCAGTCCAACATAGCATGCACAGTACCTTACCGAGGCACGGTTGGCCTAGCATGGCACGCCATTTACCCCCAAACTTTCTAAGAGACTGAGTCTTTTCAGAAGAGTGCAATAATTCTCCTGTGATAGTACAATAAAATTGCTTATGGATGGTAGCAAAATTACTTATATTATAGTTACTACGCTTTTCTAAGCACGGACAAGCGGCTTAGTAATAAAATTACTTTGACTAAAAATAAAATTAATTATGACTCACAGTAAAACTATTTATAACCTATTAGGCTAAACACGTCCTAGGTCAGCTCGATTCGACCTGATCTCACTCATACCGTGTCTAGATCTATAGATAGGTACCTAAGACTGATACAGTACGGTATAACTTATTCGGACGGGGCTTAATCGTGTGGTGTCCTGTCTGTGCCGGTGCCGGGACGGCCCATTTAGGGAGTCGCAGCAGCAGAAGGCTTGAAGCCTTTCTCCTCTCCTCTCCTCTCCCGTCCCGTTTGCCTCGCCGCACCGCGCCGGAGCGCCTCCCCGCCGCGTCCGCCCCTGAATCCATTCGGGCCCACCTCGCCGTCGCTCCCTCTGCCGGTACGAGCACTCTTCTTCTCTCCCCACGTTACCTTCCGCGGGGGCCTCGATCGAGAGCGGTGAATTGTTCGTGGTAGTGATCGCTCGGCATGGGCCGCTCGCTCTCCGTTCGGTGCTGCTCCAACCGGGCGACCTGGCTCCCCGACGATTTTTGTTCAGTTAGGCTTCTAAGCTCCTGTTAAATGCAGTGTGATCGTATAGTGCTGGTGTCCCGTGAGGCTACCGAACCACGATTGAGTTTCTCGGTTCGAAAATTTCTGGATTGTTGATGCAATAGCTCTATCATAACAGTATAGGCATGTTGATTTCTGAAGGATAAAAATCGAGAGGATGATATCGTTGATATGGACTTGTGGAATGTGCTAGATGTCACCCAAGAAAGCGTCTCGTAAAACTCTCTTGAGTTTCGTCAGTGCATAGAAGATGGAACAGACGAGAGGGCCGAATTGAATTGCAGTTTGAAATTTTTTTAGGGGAATTGCAGTTTGAAATTACGGCTGGAAACAATCAAACCGGCGAGTTTGGATAGATTGTCCTGCGTCGGTATCTTTGGAGCTTTATTTGTCCCACAAGGAATTTCTAAAAAAATTGGTATTTTCTTTCAGTCCACTGTCCGCGTCATCGTACAGAAAAGGAACACTTTGTATACTGTATGTTTAGAACTTTTGACCCGCATATTTGATGTTGTATATTGGTGTCCAGTGCTGATTTTTCATGTTCCTTTGGTTGTCTTGATATGTTATTTTCTGTTCCTATCCCCTTATGCAAAATTCCCAAGTCCTGACAGTCACCATACAGTACGGATCAACTGATATGGAGTGGTGCTTGTCTTGACACAGTGCTGGTTTTAACAAAGGAAAGATTCGCAATACTGATGTATGGAGGATCCTCTAGTTCGTGCATGTGTAATACCAGATTCTGGAGATACTGCATTTCAGATTCACTGCTTGAAGCGATCAGCATATGCTTCTGTGTTGAGAGCATTCTGAGCTAGGTCAGACCTTCTCTCACGGGTACTTCTCTCATGATACTTCCTCTTATTCCTACAAGTTCAACTGCAAAATATCAGTAAGCAAATCATACATAATAGGAATTATTGGATCCGTTGCAACTTTTATTATATAACTTTGTACTCCATGTTGTGAGTTTTGACCAAGACATAGTATATGTTTTTGTTTTTGCATGTAAATTTTGGGGAAAGCTGGTTAAGGCCTCATTTTTCAGGCTCCTATTATTTGTTATTCCTTCATCCAGCCTTATTAATCCTCTTTCTTTCTGTGTACTTTTAGTGATTATAATGTTCGGATGAATTGTTTTTGATAGCATAATTAGCGTTGCTTTAGCAATATATGTATATTCTCAATTTTCATTACACTTAACTTATTACAGGCCAAGGAAGAACGTCTTGCTGAATTGAGGAATGAACTTAAAATACCGGACACTGAGCATAGAGAATATCTTGTGAAGGCCAGTTCAAATAAGCATATCAAGTCTTTGAGGTGAGAATGTATAGTGCTGCTTCTCAGAATACAAAATGTATGCTGATCGAAAGGCTTATGAACTTATCTATTCTACATTTTCCAATCTTTCTTTATATTTGATGCTCTATGTTGACATCTAGTACCAATTTAATGTTTCTGTAGTGAACTTGATATCAATTTTCCTGTGTCTACCTCCTTGTCCTTACCTATGCATTTTTTCCACAAATCCTGACAATCATCACAGAACAAATCGATTGATATGGTGGTGCATGTCTTGTTGCAGAGCTGGTTTGTACAAAGGAAACATTGGTAATAGTGAAGTTATGGAGGATTCTCTAGATCTTGCATGCGTGATACCAGATACTGGAGATACTGCATTCAGATTCACTGCTTGGAGTGATCAGCGTATGCTTCTGTGTTAAGAGCTTTCTGTGCTCAGTCAGACCTCCTCTCATGGGTATATCTGTCAGCCATACTTCTTCTTATCCCTACAAGTTTGATTGTGAAATATCGCTAAACAAATCATAAACAATAGGAATTGCTGTATCCATTGCAGCTTATATTATATAGAACTTTGTATTCAATGCTTAGTTTTGACTTTTGAGTTTTGACCAAGACACGGTGTATGGTTTTGTTTTCGTGTGTGGTTTTTCTGGAAAGACAATATCTCTTTCATCTTTTGCATTGAAATAACAAATTGAAATCAAAATAATATGATTCAATATCAGACCCTTTTAAATGTAGCAGATAACAGTGGAGCTAAAAAATTGAAGTGTATTTGAGTCATAGGAGCTGCTAGTAATCAGCAATATGCCAGTATTGGTGATGTCGTTGTTGCTATAATCAAAGACGCAGTGCCCCAAATGCCTCTAGAAAGATCCAAAGTAATTCTAACTGTAATTGTACGTACATGTAAAGATTTCAAATGCGAAGATGGTATAATAATGCGCTATGATGACAATGTAGCATTTGTCATTGATCAAAAAGGAAATCCAAAAGGAACTCGAGTTTTTGGCGCGATCGCTGAGCAATTGAGAAAATTGAATTTTACTAAAATAGTTTCATTAGCTCACTTTTCTTTTCTTTTTTTGTGCTAAATGAAAGCGGCTCTCATTATTTGTTATTCCCGTGTCTTGCCATACCAGCTCTCTTTTCTTTCTGCATGCTTGTAGAGACTATGCTCTTCTGATGAACTATTTTGGATATCATGCATTGCTTGATCTGTATATACATGTTTTTCACTGCTATTTAATATTTACCTTTGACTTCTTACAGGTGCAGGCAAAGCTTCTTACTAAACTGAGAAATGAACTTAGAATATCGGATATTGAGCATAGAGGAGTTCTTGTGAGGGTCAGTTCAAACGACTATATCAAGTCTTTGAGGTGAGCATGTCTAGTCATTGCTTCTGAGGATACAAAATTATGCTTATTCAAAGACTTGCTGCCCTACAGTTTCAGATGTCTAATGTTTCTTTGTACTGAGCAGGAAATTTAGTTTGGCAAATTATTCTGGTCTTATGAAGATGAATCCTGCTTTTGACGCACGTGCTGTGGTTCCTGATAAGACTGTCAAAACTGGACAGGTCTCCGACTCATCCCCAAACTGCCTCAGTGTGGCTCAACAATCACCAATACCAGCACATTCAATGTCATCTGCAAGGTGATAATGTTCATTTATTTTTTTCACAAGTCAAAATTATTCTGAAATCAAGTAACGGTTGGATTTTCAGCAGTTCCACTGACCAATATTTACTTATGGAACTGGAACATTGGCATATTAGGCACCTCAGCGCCAAAAAAAAAGTCATTATTTTGATCTCCATGCAGTGGTGCCTGCTAAAAAATTGAAATCAGGAAATGGGCCTGCATTAGCATACTTAAAATGCTTCCCTTATGCTGAACAATTGCCAGTGGCAGTTTCTGCTGTGCTGGTGGTATGTAATGTTGCTTTTTTGTAACATTTGCAATCACTCTAAAATTCTGGATGATAATAGTCTATTTTGGTGCCTCCTCTGCTGGCAATTATCATCTCCATGGATTTTTTTTGAACTATAAGATCATGAAAAAAAGACATCCAAACTATTCTGAAGGAAGCTATCGCTGTTCATCGATCATATGGCCGTTTATAGAGGTTGTGTGGAACCGTAAATGATGAACTATAATATGTTTGTGTAGTTTAACAAACAGTGTTGCCAGTAATTTTACATGCTTTTATCATCAAAATTGTTAAAATAAGTTAAATGTGTTTTTAAATAAATCAATTAAAGCTGTTGAAAGTTCACTGTTAATATTCTGGCCCTTTGTGTCGATTGTAATTGTTGGCAGAAAAGTTCCATAGATGTTCCACTTGATAGAAAGGTATCACCCTGTGAAATGAAGGCTGGTCATGTTCCTTTGTGTGTTCATCAAGACATGCAAGCATCAAGGAAAAGGGAAACTCAAGCGCCTCCAATGAGCAGCCTGAGCGTCGCCATTTCTTCAGTGCTATTTAAGCCTTATGAAAGAAGATGAGGAAGAAGACCGATGAATCGACAAAGGCGCACAAGACCAAGTGCTACACAACGAAGGTAAGAAATAGCAAAGTTAGGGCTAACAATATCCTCTTTGTAATTGCTCTATGAGAGCATGATGTAATCCTAGCATAGCAATAAAGATAGTTTCCTTTCTCCTTTCCAAATCCTTCTGTGAGACTCAGCTTTTCCTTACAATTCACAAGATCAATTATTTGATCGTCGATAGTTATCTTCTACTATTCAATTTTAGCTTTATGCTGACTATTGTGACATCAAACATGTATATACGTGCAACCGTCATCGATCCCCGCTGGAGACATCGGTCACGCTCACTTTGGTGGCCTCGAGCCTATTCCCTATGGCTGCACCATCTCTACTCAGAGCTCTTTGCTCATATGCTTTTGTATATCTGTGCTTCTATTTATATAGATGCACACATGCATGATGGTACACGCACTCAATATCCTTTTCTTCTATGTCAGCTGCTCCTCTTCTTCGGTGTTGACCAACTCAATGATGTCACTTCCTCACTAAGCGTGGCAACCTCCCATCTTCACTAATACCGACATGTCTGCTTTAGTTGTTGTCTAACGATATAAAAATCTTCTCGCCATCACTGATGACAACATGCTCCTTACCAATGATAGTATGCTCCTAGCTACCTAATGGTCTCGTATCATCAATAACTCGTCTTCAATTCAAAACTTCATCTCCTCTCTATCAAGACTTCCCCATCATCAAGGTACTTTAGTCACTAGCTTCTTCAACAATGCCGACACTCACCACTCATTATCGCAACTCTTGGGCTCGTCAACTCTAGCCTCTCTTCAACAGCTCCAGCGAGCAACACAACATTGTTATTGTCGAAGGCTAAGGTGAGCAGTACGATATTGTCCTCATCTCAATGTCATTGCACTCTTTCGTATGTGGTCTCCTCTAACACCATTCATACTACCCTCCTTATAACTTTTATTTTTATTGGAGTTTGTATACACATCGAATTGCTAATTTTATTTGGAGTTTACTTTGGAATTCATATGGAAATCAAAATGTAAATTTTCTTTTATTTTTCTTTTTGAATTTTAATTATTTTTTGTTGAAATTCATATACAAATCCAATTACTAATTTTTCTTTAATTTTTATTCTAAATTAAAGATATTTTGGGATTTTACTTTGTAATTCATATCGAAATTAAATTGCTATGTTATTTTATTTTTTTATTCCAATTTTTAGTTTTTTTTGAATTCGTATACAAATCCAAATGCTATTTTTAAAATGTTATCATGAATTATATTTATTTAGATCTTTAACTTAGGAATTCGTATAAAAAATCAAATTGCTAAGTTTATTTTATTTTTTATTTTAAATTTTAGTTATTTCTGGATTATTTTTGACATAGATCCTTTCTTTTAATTTAGACTGTTATAATCAGGACTCATCACAATCAATGCTATAGATCTTTCTCTTTTTTTTAATTAATGTAAAATTTTCCTGTCCTTTAAAATAAACTTCTTTCTTTCGCTGTAATAATATAATAAGATAGATTAGCATACATTGATATGGCAGCCTTGGGCAGACCGAACATGCTCACTAATAAATTTGGCCGTCTTTTTTCGTTGATTTGACGGCTAATGCACCCAAAACGGACGGCGTCTGGTGCGAAACGTCACCGGTAGCACTAGGAACTCCACCATCGTCCCATGATTTCAGGCGCTGAATAAAAATAAGTAAGCAAAGTTAGTGCAGAGTGCAGACAAACAAAGTTAGTGCAGACATCTTATCCTATCATCATGTGACAACAGCATGTGAAAAAGTGAAGTCCAATCCACGCCGATCAGCGGACATGTGTCCGTGATCTACATCAGCGGAGAACGACGCATTAGACAAGACAATACAGGGCTTGTTTGCAACACTGAAACTTTGCAGGAAACTAATCGGTTTCTACAGAAAAATTCCTCTTTTCAAGTAAAGTTTTATGTGGTATCCGCTTATACAGACTTTGGCAGGGGCGGAACTTAAACAAAATTAATTGGGGTTAACTATTTTATCATACATATGACAACATATGAAATTTTTAAACAGTATTGTACTAAATAGTAATACATCCAACTATTTTTAACGTTAATAATTTGATAAAACTAACAGAAATATAAAATGATAAAGAAGTAGCGATCAATACGCTTACCAAAATGAAGAAACTGAGGACAAAGCCACGAACAAAAGATGATCGGTATTGACAAAATACATCACCCGACATCAATGGTCTAAAAAGAATAGTACAAAACGTCTTAGAATTCTCAAGTAAAAAATAGTAGAAGATCAAATGAAAGTAGTTAAGTAAATGCACTACCTTTTAGTATTCATATTCTTTCAAATTTATGAAGCAATGAACCACAACATCATTGGTAACCTTTTTATTTCATGTTTCTCAACATAGCAATAAGGCTATCACTCGTGAAGTCATTGTTGATGTGATTGCACAAATATATTTTCACAATTTTATGGCTAAAAAGCACCTCTCAACAATAGTAATGGTGGCATGCAATATTAGTATTAACTTCAAAAGTTAATAAACAAAATGATAGCAAAGATGTTTCCTTGTATCCAATTTTTGAGAAAGATCACTAATAGTGTGTATGTTGGAAAATATATCATCTGCTCGCATGTCGACAATATAGAGGCAAATATAGTGGTTAAGCTCTGTCAATTCCCTAGAATCAAGATTGTTGTGGTTACAGACCAAACAGAGAGAGAGAGCATGGTAGTGGAGAGTTAGGTGAGCAATGGCTTAGGAGTTAGGTGAGCAATGGCTTAGGGTTTCTCCCCGTGGCCTGTGTTGTGTGTGTGTCTATATATATATATATCCACATGGGGAGTGCTTTTACAATTATACTCTTACATCCGAGTATTCCCCTCAGGGGCACTTATGTTATTACACATGTCCCATTTTGGGCCTTGCATTCCTCTAACAGGCCTGCTGGGCTTAGGTGGGGGCCACCCCTACAACAAAGATCATTGGGATAAAGTTTTGTTAGGCTCATCAAATTCTCCAAGTTTTCGCCTCCAATTTGCAATCTGGTTTGTATTTCCAAATTCCAATTTGAAACCCTAAGTGATAACCCTAAAATTTGATAGAAAAACAGCAATCAACAAATTGAAAAGTCCTTTTTCTTGAAAGAAATCAAAAGAACTGGGAGAAAATTAGAAAAAAAATAAGCAATGCCCTATGTCGATTCACGACTCAAGTAGCTCCTTATTCCTTCGCTATGGCCAAGGTGATGGACGATCGACGGTGAGTCGGTGACCAAGAGAAGCTCCAGCGGCCGACGGGTGAGGGCATCGATGTCTTCGGCTCTCCAGTGGCCAGCGGGTGTGGGCTTGTAGGTTCAAATTCTATTAAATTGATTTTCGATGATATTGACAAATACATTTGTGAGACTAACTTACTTATTATTTATGATATTGCCTAATCTTATTTGGATGTGATAATGACAAATGGTTTTGAATAAAATGACAAATGCAATTGTGAGACAAACATGTTTATTGATTATGATATTACTTAGTCTCAAGGGTGAAGAAGTGAAAATCATGCAGATATGCATTCTACATCATATTCTTATGTCTTAATGCATTCCTTGGATTCAAAATATAGATTAAACTTCATCAAATAATTTAACTTGAATATGTGCATATGTCTTCATTATACATTCTTCTATGCACATATTTAGAGGGAGTTCACTCTATATTTTAAAGTTTCATTAGTATTGATCCATGTTCATCTTTCCACTTATTAAGGATCATTACTTTGAAACATATCCTTTAAGTATATATAGCTTGTGTAGTTCATATATACTCATCGGGTTGTCATCTAGTTCCCCTATTATGTGTTAATAGTTGGATGATTAATGACAACCATATAAGTAAACTTTGCTTTGAAAGCTTCTCCTAAAGTATACAATTGTTGTGTACATATTGTATACTCGAAAAATCGATCTTTATCTTATTATTTGTTGAAATTGTCATGAATTACCAAAAAGAGAAGATTGTAGAATTTAGTCCCTTCATTATGAGTTAATGGTGAAGTTTGGTAATTGATGACAATTGATCTGTAAACTAATATTTTTCATGAGTTGAATAAATAGGTTAGGTTCTACAAATAACAATAACTTGAGATTACTTCATGTGTTGAAGATCATTAAGTCAAAATGTGAGAAGAAGATGGCTTCATGAGTTGAAGGTCATCAAGAAAAAGATGCATCATGAGTTTATGCATGTCCAAGAGGAGATGATCATGTATTGATTATCAAATTAAGTGAAGACACATCATGTGTTTATGGAGTTAAAGTAAAGTATGCATTATGGGTTGATGTATATCAAGACAATGACATAAGGTAAAGATATGACTAGTTAGGGTTAATGATATGTTCCTAGTCTTTTACCAGTCTTGGAGTTTGGTTGGAAGACCATATTGCTACTATTAAGAGGGGTCATGTCTAGTAGCTTGAGTCTCATCATGTATTGATAGCTCAATCTCACCCCTTCTAACTCTCCTTGGTATGAGACTTGTATTTACGAATGTGTTTTGCAAATAGTTGAATCTCATGTGTTAAATCCTTGTAACATTGTGAATGTGTTTTGCAAGTGTTTGAAGTCTATGTTTCTTACTCCTTGTAGTATAAGGCTTATATTTGCACATGTATTTTGCAAATGGTTGAAGCTCATATTTAATACATGTGTCATGAATCATGATTCCAAAAGTGTGCAAATGTATTTTGCAACTTGTTAGAAATTATGGATAATCCTTGTGTGCATGATACTATAGTTTGCAAATGTGTTTTGCAAAATCTATTGAAATATATGTACTTCTCAGACAAATCAAAACTATCGCAGTGTATTCTGCGATACTACCGCTGACTAGAATTACCAGTGTTGTAATCATAGAACTACTGCATTCGCTGGTGGTCGAAGACCTACGTGGTCGAGGACTAGTGTGGTCGGAATCGACTTGGTCGAACCAAAGTGATCGAAGACCTAAGTGATCGAAGATTGATGTGGTCGAAGATCGATGTAGTCGATGACCTGTATGGTCGAACCAAAGTGGTCGAACTAGCGTGGTCAAAATCGACATGGTCGAGATCTGTATGATCGAAACCAGTGTGGTCAAACCGGCGTGGTCAAGATCTGTGTGATCGAAGACCAGCGTGGTCGAACCAAGACGGTTGGAACCGACGTGGTCGAGATCCATGTGATCGAAAACCAACATGGTCGAACCAAGATGGTCGGAACCGACATGGTTGAGATCTGTGTGATTGAAGTTCAACACGGTCGAAGATCGACATGGTCGAAACCTTTGTGGTCGAACCAGACAACATGGTCAGAGACCAGCACGGTTGAAGATCAGCGTAGTCGGAGACCTGTGTGGTCGATCCGGACAACGTGGTCAGAGACCAGCGTGTTCAGAGACCTGTGTGGCAGAACCAAACAGCATGGTCAGAGACCTGAGTGGTCTCAGGTCGAATGATCCGACGTGGTCGAGGACCAGGGTAGTCGACGATAAGAAGTTCTGGCTCTGTGTGAGCGTTCGACCAGCGAGCGGTACTACCGGTTCTATGTGAGCGGTATTTCTGATTTGCGGAACGACCGGCTTGTGTAGCAGTATATTTTTCTAGAGAGACACCTTCGTTGAGTCTTCTCATTCTCAATGATATCGGTAGTTCCGTTTGTGTGCCGCGGTACTTCTAATAGTCGGTAGTACCGGACTTTGCACATCGAAACTACCGGATTTGTCTGCGATGGCTAGTTTTCTGACCGTTGCTGAGCAAAGCAAAAGTACTAGTTGTAAGCCAGCGATATTTTCGAAAATCCTATTTTTTAGGGGTTTTGCTTCCAACGGCTAGTTTTTATGGTGTGGGTATATATACCCCCTTGTGGTCGGTTGGAGTAAGGCTTGCTGCATCCCTTAACATTCCTTTGAACTAGTGTGAGGTCCTTCTCTTAATTGTGTAGGTGTTGCACCTTGTGATCAAGGAGGAAGGCTCTAGATTGCATATGTTGCATCTAGAGATGGATTGAGTATCCACTCGAACTTGTGCATTGGTTGCACGTGGTGAAAGTCAAGCGAAGGGCTTGACTTATTACTCTTGTAGTTTGCCTACTTCTAGACGATGTTGGAGGCGTCGTGCACGGTGATCTTCTTAAGAAGTTTGTGAGAAGGCCCAGCGAATTGTGAGTGATATGGTGCTCGCCATCTCTACAGCGGAGGAAGAACAATCTTAGTGGATTGAGGTGTTTCGGTTTAATTCATGGAGTCGATCCAATTTGTTTGGGCTAATCTCAACGTGGACTAGAAAAGACCAACAAGTCTCTGAACACCATAGTAAAAAAGAACTGTATCAATTGTGGTTTTCTTTCTTATGCTCTACTTACATTCAAGCAATTTACATTTATAGAATTAAATTGATTGCTTGTCATTCTAGGATTGCAAACCTTGACATAGCCTTAAAGTGTCAGTGCACTTAGGTGAACAAATCGATTTAAACTTTATTTGTGCTAAATCAATTTGAGTTAAGCTTCCGTATTATATACTTGATTTATCCAAATAAAAATTGATAATTAATTGGAAGAAAGATTTTTAAGATCGCCTATTCACCCCTTCTTATCGGCCTCCTTGATCTTACAAGGGTGTGTTCGATTACTTGCAGCACTGTGTGATGCACGCAATGCAATCCGCTTTGCTTGATCTCGGTCTCGGGCATTTTGGGCGAGGGTAATCAAAGTAGCGATGCAAGCAAACAAAAGGCTAAGCGAACAATGAACAGGCTATTTCGACTCATGTGGGGGCATTGATATGGGTCGTGTGGAAGCGCAGGTCGGTGGCTAAGATTTTGGGCTGTGCGCATGGCCTTTTAGGCGTGGTCATGGGCTAGAAGGAAGGCTTCTAGCCTATTTCAGGTAGTGGCATAGCCAAAAAATTTTGAAAGCTTGGGCAAGCCTAGTTATAGCCAATAAGCATGAATAAGTCAATATACACATGACACAAGCAAAGTTGAATACGACAACAAGTACCTCACTATGGCACTACCAAAGCTTTGACAACTCGGCAACAAAAGTCCAAGCCCCTAACTTGGCTCACGTTTATAAGGACGTTTAGCTACGGTGCAACACAAAACCATAAGATATTAGCCAAATTGATCAGCAAATCCTCTCCCCTTCACTAAGATCATCTCAATTCTTGCCTGCCAACTTGTGCAAATTGAACAACAACTACATAATATCATATAAAGGTGAAACTACCAATAACCATCAACATCCAGACAAGTATTCTCCGATAAAAAAGATCTGGTCGAATCAACCCACTGATCGGTACCATAATTCAATCACATCAAAACTAAACTAGAACAGCAGAATCATCTGAAACCAAAAGCAAAACAAATGGACGTACCTCGTGGGGCACCTACAGTAATTTGCTACCCCGCCGTTCGCCGCCTGCCACTCGGCGCGGTGCTTCGAGAATCCCGCGCGGTGCTGGCTGAGAATCATGGTCACCACTGGACAATGGAGACTGGAAAGTGAGAATTGGGATTGATTCATTGATCGATCGAATCAGTGTTAGGGCATGAGGAGGCGTTGGGACGGGTTGGGCCATGAGGAGTCAGGCATACTGGGTTGCCGGCATTTGGCCCATCAAACGCAGCAAGCCAACGACTTGACGGCTCAGGACGAGGCTTGCCTGGGAGAGCTTAGTTTCTATGGTGTATGCAGCGATAGGGTTGCACTGCAACTCCATAGCCGGTCGCTGTCGAGCCTAGGTGACCACCTAGGGTCGCCGGGAGGTGGCTTTGCCCGTGACTCTAGGGCTTACTGATTTTGGGCTAGAGAGTTCATATATGTACTATATGGGTTGATCTTGGCCAAAGAAAAATTTGAACGCGGTGTCCTGTGACATCGGGTGTGCCTCTTGACTTCGCCCCTAGACTTAGGATATGTTTACATTAGCTTTTGTTTCTAATTTCTGCTTGTAAAAGTCAAAAGTCAATATGAACATTTAGTTTTCCGAAGTGGCTTCTTCACTCTTCTTGCTCCTGTCTTGCTCTAGGGACAAGACAGGGGTCACGACCCGATTTCTCTCGCTTCCGTTTTGTGCACATATATCTTCCTCATTTTTCTCACTGTTCATCATCTCTTTCTCAAAATTACTTTTCGTTCACTACTATTTATTTTCAACTAAAAATTATTATCCATAAATAAAAACTATCAGCCGTGGGCCATATAATCATTGGTCGCAGCTGGCATGAATGGCGCTGAGACTCGTTTGGATCGCGAAAATTATACGGAGGTTTGGGAGCAACGTACACAGGAACCGGATCCACCTTTTCTCGTCTGCCACGACCACCATTTCTCCCGTTTTCCCCGGCCCCACCCGTCACACACCCGCCACCATCCCGACAACGACATCCCTCCAACTACCCCCGCACTCTTACTTATCTCTCACAGTCAAACCAATCACAGGCCACTCCCAGCTAGCTAGTTAAGCTGCAGCCTCTCTCTCTCTCTCTCTCTCTCTCTCTCTCTCTCTCGCCTTCTCTCTCCTCCAGCTCCGGACTCGAGTACCATCCTGCCACTATTCACCGTTCACCAGTAGATCTCGCGAACAGCGACCGCCATTTCACGCAAGAAAGATCGGCAGATTGGTAGAAAACCAGAAAGAAACAAGAGGCACAGACAGATAGATCGATCGACAGATTGATAGGTGGATAGATGCGTGCATGGTGATGAGGGGGAGGGGGAGGATGGTGATGAGCAGCGGCAGGGAGTTGGTGGTCTCAGCCGTATTCACGGCGCTCCTCGTCGTCTCTATCCTCGCCCTCCCGTCGCTCCTCCTCACGGGCGGCGGGCCTAGGAGCTGGCCTTTCTTGGCGGCGGCCGGGGAGGGGCCCGGCGGCGGCGGCGGCGGGGTTGCGCGGTACCCGGTGTCGTTCGCGTACCTCATCTCGGCGTCGACGGGGGACGCGGCGAGGGCGGCGAGGCTGCTGGCGGCGCTGTACCACCCGGCCAACACCTACCTGCTGCACCTGGACCGGGAGGCGCCGGCGGAGGAGCACCGGCGCCTGGCGGAGCTGGTATCCGGGCAGCCGGTGTACGCGCGGGTGGGGAACGTGTGGATCGTCGGCAGGCCCAACCTCGTCACCTACCGCGGGCCGACGATGCTGTCCACGACGCTGCACGCGGTGGCGGTCCTCCTCCGGCTCGGCCGCCGGTGGGACTGGTTCGTCAACCTCAGCGCCTCCGACTACCCCCTCGTCACACAGGATGGTAATGCGATGCACACGTGTCTTAACTCATCTCTTAATAAATCTGTACTCGTAAGTATCGGCTGTTTAATCTGGTAACCATGCTTGCTGGTGTTGATTTCCGTGTGCTTTGTTAATTTGCAGATTTGATGGAGGCGTTCTCCCAGCTGCCGAGGGATCTCAACTTCATAGAGCACACCAGCCACCTGGGCTGGAAGATGTAAGAACCCCCGAACCCTTTACTACTATTTGTTCAAGAAATTAAGGTTAGGTTACGATTAAATACCGACGATCGATCGGCATCCTCTGCCATTAGTTCAAACGGCGCTGCGCTAAGCTGCACATGCCATCGAATATCTTCGGTGTCGATTTATCGATTTTCTACCATAAATAACTTTTTTTAGTAGTGCTTAGTTTTCAAACAAATATTTTTTTAAAAAAATATATCTTTTCTACCGTACCTAGTTTCCAAACAGATATTTTTCAAAAAAAATATAATGGTTGCTAGTCGATTATAGCGTACACTGTAGTGATTTTATTTATATCAGCTAAAAATGTCACTCTTTCTGTAAATTTCTCTATAAATTATTACTATTTATAGCCAAAACAAAAAACTAATATAAAACAATCTGAAGATCCGGTGGTGGTGGTATGTGGGTATTTTTGGGGAAATGGAAGCGTTGACAGAGGATTGAAACACGCTAGCTCTGCAGAAAGAAGCGGGCGCGGCCGGTGATCCTCGACGCGGCGCTGTACGAGGCCGGCCGGGCGGAGCTCATCCGGCCGGCCAACCTCACCACCAACCGGAGGAACCTGCCCACGGCCTTCAGGCTCTTCACAGGTATTCACGCTGCTCCATCCGCTAACCAGTCTAGATTTTACCGTCAAATTCGCGTACGTGCAACAACAAACTCCCGTGCCGAGCAGCACAGGTAAAAAAAAGTGTGCGTGATGGCGACCGATTAGCACTGCATTTTCGTCAACTTTGGTTGATCGGACGGCACGGGCCCGTGCCTTGCGCCGATTTGTGGTGTCACACCAATGCCATTGCCAGTGCAGTTGTACCGGCTGGTGGTTGATCGTGAGCCTGCATTTGTCGTTGGAGTACTAGGAGACGTCCAAACATGACAACGCTTGTACGGAGACGCCGGGTAGTACCGACGAGTGGTTGTCGCTTGTGTTCAGCACTACCGACGAGTTTGGTAGAAAAGAATTGTAGGCCATAGCTACTATGGGATTTTAGCGTTATTAAATTTAGAAAAATTAAAAAAATAGAAAAAACGGGTAAGTCATTACGGACAATATTAAGGTATACAGAAAAAAGCAAAAAAAAAGCAAAAAACCAAAAGGCTAAAAAAAGACGAAATTAAAAAAAAATTAGAAACTAGTTTTAGCTTCTAAAATTAGAAACTAGTTTTAGCTTCTAAAGACCTCTTCTTTTCGACTTCTAAAAGCTACTTTTAGCTTTTCTGCAGTAACTAATTTTCAAACAGAGTGTATTTTCAAAATGAGATCTACAAGTTGGTTATAGTATACACTATAACTATTTTATTTATATCAGCTAAAACTGTATGCAAGTTTCTGTTACTCTGTACTCTCTCACGAATAACAAAAAATCATAAGCTGTAAACATAAGTTATAAACCGAAGCCAAAAAGAATAAACTTTGGAATGGGAATCTAGTCAACGAAGTCACCTGCATATTTACTTAATTGGTTTGATCAGATCTGAACCAGTGGACATCAGCATTTTGATGTTAGATTATGGTGTGGAGTTAGCAAATCCAGGCAGACCAACCAATGTGCTGCGCTCTGCAGTTGCATTGGCAAAGCAAAAGCTACCTTTCATTTTGATAAATTGGCAGAGTTTGATAATCACTTGCTTCCAAGAAACGGCAGGAATGCCCACGCCCATCCTGCCGACCAGACAATTAGGCCATGTTTGCCGTCGTTCGTCCTGTCAGGAAATTGTACTAATTCCAGCAAGATTTTAGGCAAATTTACATAAACCAAACTTTTCTGTGTTCAGTATTTCTAAGAAAACCAAAGTTTTTCCGTACTCAAGGGAGTACATACTCCCACATTTAATACACTACTTAAATGAATATACCACTTTCGGTATACTTAAATACTAATTCTAAGATACTTTAGTGCGATTGGTTGAAAAAATTCGATGAGTTGCTTGCAAAGCTAATGGGAAAAGAGAACTGATGGATTGCTGATGGACGCAGGGTCGGCATGGACAATGCTGTCAAGGTCCTTCGCCGAGTACTGCATCATGGGCTGGGACAACCTGCCGCGGACGCTGCTGCTCTACTACACCAACTTCATCTCCTCGCCGGAGTTCTACTTCCAGACGCTGGCCTGCAACTCGCGGGAGTTCAGGAACACGACGGTGAACCACGACCTGCACTTCATCCGGTGGGACAACCCGCCGAAGCAGCACCCGCTCTACCTCGGGCCCCGGGACTACCGGCGGATGGTGCTCAGCAGCGCCGCGTTCGCGCGGAAGTTCAGGGAGGACGACCCAGTGCTGGACAGGATCGACCGAGAGATCCTGCGGCGGAGCCATCACGGCGACCCTTCGGCCGGGCAGTTGTTCAGCTACGGCGGGTGGTGCTCCGAGGGGGAGGCAAGGCTGTGCTCCAACCCCCAGGAGCCTGGCAGGACGGGGGTGATCAAGGCTGGTGCTGGGTCAAGAAGGCTCAAGGCCATGCTGAACAAGATGCTGTCTGCAAGAAATTTTAGGAAGCAGCAGTGTAGGTGAAGTTGTAGTCTGATTCTGATCAAACGTATCATGCGTATAGAAAGAAAAAAAAGACTGAAAGTTAAGGCAATTTTGTTGAGAGGATGTTGAGGTATAGAGATAGTGCAATCTCACAGAATAAGGATGTATACCAGTTATGGGCTAATGAGGTCACAAATTTGACAGGATCAGCATTCAGCTTGTGCCCTTTTTTATTTTCTTTTATAGCATTAGTACTGACACTGGCACATTTTTTACTATCAAATTTCGTGATACCAGATACCAGGTACCGTAAGATTATTGGATAAAAATGACTGCTTAAATTTAGAGAGCCCATTTTGTCCCGAATCACGACATTTCAGAAGATTGCAATCTTTCATTTTGTTCTTAACATGCATTTGCTGTATTGCAATAACACTCTTATATTGTTGTACTTCGTGCTGAATAATATACCACCATGTATTCTTAGAGTAGTGGTTCTATGCTCTCCTCGCAAACTAAATTCCATAAATTTCTAAGCAATATGGATAGCAGTGGAGCAGTGGGTGGTTGCACTGAGGGTGTGTTCAAAAACACCCCATGGATATGCTGCATTACATTAACAGACTGCTAAGTACTCCTCGGTCTTTTTCATCACAATCCGTACAGATCAAGCTGAAGGCATGTCCTATTGTCAGCAGTGATGATTAACAGCACACTGCTCCAAAAATACTCAATGTGTCGCCTTGGCAAAGATGAATGATCTTGCCAATCTCTTGGAGCAAAAGGGACATAGATTACCTACCTAGCATTTTTTTTCTAACAAAATAGAGAGCCTCATCGATCATTGCTAAGAAATGGAGTGCGCTCCCATTCTGATTCTTACTAGAACATCGAGCTCGATGCGCCACTTAATCAATTCTTGAATTCAACACACAATCCTTTTCAAGAATGTCAACTACAGTGGACTGCCTCCTAAATTTATTTTTTTGATTGGAACAATAAAGTCAACAGCTATACCTCAGTTAGGGTGCGGTTCGCCGCCGATCGCCCTAGTCGGGGGCATCACCGGAGCAAAAGGGCACCGTGTCAAGCTCCCGCACGGACGCGGCTCCCGCATTGGTCAGTGGGAGAAATTTGATGATTTGCCCCATCTTTTGTTGCAAACAGCTCATTTGCCACATCTTTCATTTTCTATTTGATCATTTGCCCCAGTTTACATTTCTAAAACATTTCCTTTTTTTAATGCCAATTTATAATAGGAAATAACCAAATTGCCCATGGTCCCCGATTCGGATCTTTCCTCTGTTCTTTCCCGTGCGATCTCATTTTTTCCCCATCGCGTTTTTTCCCGTGCTGCTGCCCAGCTAGGGTTCCCGCCGGCGCCGCGCCTCTCCACGGCGGCCCTCCCCCGCCGGCCGCGCCGTGCCTCTCCACGCCGTGCGGCCCTCCCCGGCGTGGCGCCGCTCTCCTCCCCCGCCGACCGCGCCGCGCCTCTCCACGCCGTGCGGCCCTCCCCGGCGTGGCGCCGCTCTCCTCCCCCGCCGGCCGCGCCGCGCCTCTCCACGGCGTCGCACCTCCGCCCGCAAGCCAGCAGTCGGCCTCCTGTCCTCCTCCCCCCGCAAGCCAGCAGTCGGCACTCCACCGCGTGGCGACGCCGCCGTCTCTTCCGTCGGCTCCTCCACCCTCCCACAAGCTGCCTCCTCCAGCAAGCAGGGAATGGATTGAACTTGCTACTTGCTGCAAATTGGTTTTTGGTCTGAATGCTCTTGAGTTCAGAAATGTGCTGTTTGTGATGCACATGAAATAGTTGCCATTGCTCTGTAAACCTTTGAAATGCTAAGAAGTCTGATGATGCCATTTCTGATGCAATTTCTGTGTCGGTCTGAAATGTCCCGTATGTGTGGGTCTGAAATGCTAAGGAATCAACTCAACGATCTAAATAGCTGAATGTCACTCACAGTCAAATAGCTGCTCAGTAAGATCAATTTCTGTAGCCGAATGTCACTCACAGTCAACGATCAATTTCTGTAGCCGAATGTTAGCACACGCTCAGAAAACCTGCTCAGGATCAAGCCGAAACCGGCTCAGAAAACCTGCTCTGGAATCATGCGTGTGTTTGTGTCCGAAACCGACTACAGAGTATTTTACATGAGCAGGGGCTGCTCTGTACACCCAGGGGCAATTTGGTCATTTCCTATTATAAATTGGCATTAAAAAAGAGGAAATGCTTTAGAAATGCAAAGTGGGGCAAATGATCAAATAGAAAATGAAAGATGTGGCAAATGATCAATTCGTATGAAAGATATGGCAAATGAGCTGTTTGCAACGAAAGATAGGGCAAATCATCAAATTTCTCTTCATGAAACTGAAGCTATGTATAGTTATAGACTTATAGTACCTCCTTAATTCCTAGACAGAGCAATGCAGTAACTATCTAGACAAGAATAGCAGCACAGGGATCAACCGTGGTGTCAAGCCATTTAAGACGTACTTGTGCTAGAAACAAGGGCAACTTGTCTTGGCCACCAAAAAATAGAGCCTGAAGAAACAAAAAAAGGTTTCTAGTTATGTACAGTTTACACCTTCACATATCTGAAGAGAATTCTTTTCAAAGAAATATGAAGAGAGCTTACTAGAGAATATTACCGAGTTTGGTGATATGCCTCGTGCCACTGACGAATGACGATGCCCTAATCATGTACTCCAGAATCGAAGCCGAACCAATCAGCCAAGTAACACTGTCCATAATTTGTCAACAAGAAATACAGAAGAAAAAGTAAGTGAAAACCCATAGTTCTTCCTTATCATGGCTGCACATGCACCAACAAAAGTCAGGAAAATATCTAGAGAGAGAAGAAGAAACCGATGGGATCGCGCTTTTTAACTCGTACCTTTCTCCAGTGCAAATGTAGGAATAGTTGTAAGCACTTCCTGCTGAAGGGAAACGGCACGAGAGCTTAGCGTAGCACATCGCTGAGAGAGCAGCAGCAATGCCGGCTATCAGAAAGGAAACTGTCAAAGCTGGTCCGGCATGCTCACGAGCAACTGTTCCCACTAGGACATAGATGCCGGCACCAATGGTCGAGCCAACACCTGACGACCATTGAAATAACTTTGGTCAGACATGATGTATGTTACATGCACTACCTACATCTGAAAGTAGAACAGAATGAAGGAGCATATACCCTCTCAAAAGGCTAAGGTGACTGAAATTCTGAAACTGATAACCTTTGTTCGTTAAAATAAAACTATGTTTAATGCCGAAAATCCTCAACGATAGACATTAAGACATGTTGGTGATTGCCTTGCCTTTTAGTGCTGCATAAGTTATGTGACAGCGAGGTAATCTCACATTATTAATTAAACTAGTGAATGATCTGATTACATAATATCACATTATTCACATTGGAACATCAAGATTTGTATCAGCGATTTGCCAGTTTGCCACTTGATACCAATGCAACATGTCACCAGGCACCAATTGCAAGATTTACAGCGGTAATAAGTTAATCATTGAGGTAAAAAAACACTCCTAAGATCGCATTATCTCGAAGCAATCCAGAACGCAACGAATCAGATTGTAATCCTCCACGATTAACTAAAACAAAATAGTATATCGACGACGACTAAACTATCAAAAACCAATAAAATGCAGAGTTTTTTCCTGCGCAGAACGAGACTAGATTGGCTACACTTAAACCAAAGAAAGGTCAGACTAGGAGGATGAGAGGCGAATACAACGGACTGCACCTTGGCGAGGTATCGGCCATTGCCCCCATCTGCCGCTGCATCGGCGCGATCAGCGGAGCTCGCCGGCTTCCGCCGCACCAGGCACTGCAAATCCGACCAAGAGCAAGGTTGTCAGTATGGTAATACGTATCGTACGATCTACGATTCTAACTAAAATAGATGATACAAATCGTAATATAGATTGGAATCAGATAGTATCGTAGTGGGACCGCGATCTTACTCATAGAATCGTTAGAATTGAGTAGGATCGCAATGAGATTGATATTAGTTATTGCTAGTTTAAGTTACACTAGTTTAATTTACTTTGTTTTGTTGTTTACATATTGTTCTAAGGTAAAAAAATATATTATCTTTGACATATTGTATTTTTAGATTATAAGTTTATTAAAAATAATTAAATAAGTTTTAAAAATCAATCTTAATTCAATATAACATGAATAAGTGTACTTAAATTATAAAATTAAAATTAAAAAATCTATTATAGACTTACATATTTAGAAATATAATTCAATTATATATAAAATATATATGCTTCTAAATTTGATAGAATCATGTATAATCCGATCTTGTCAAATAAAAAATAATTCTATCTAGGATCACGATCCCTTGAAGGCTTTCCTGCGTTGCCTGACCATCCAAGAACAAGGGGGCTGAAGTCTGAAGGGATTGGTGGAGAGAATGGAGATCAAGAACTCAGGAGAAGATGGGATCGCGTTGCAAATCACAGCGAAAAAGTTATCCTAATCTTTTCTGTCACATTTTTGTTGGGGGTAGGTCGTTGACTTTTCTTGATAATAACAAACCGGTGTAGTACACCATTGATTCTCGCCTAAGAGTAAAAAAATAACACTTTACCGAGGATTAAATCCTGCTTCGATTTGACGATTTGTATCGCAAATCTTAGTCTTAAAAGAGCAAAAGAAATATAAGCCACTTTTTTTTTAGTTTATAGCTCATGACTTCCCATAAAGAAACAAACAGAACAGTTTCTCTGCACATTTTTCAAGCATTTATCAACATTCGACTCATTTGTACAACCTCTCATTATAAGAGCAAAAACCATCAACCACAGCTATCAGCTGTAGCCAAAAATAACATGCTCATAAATACGATGAATGAGTACGTATCCTGGATTTAGCGAAGTAGGCCTGTCTGGAACAGTTTCATGTGAGAATTTTGCAGAAATAGTGTAATTCCTATCAAAATCCTGGGAAATTCCCAGCTTCCAAACAAAGGCCGTGATCCAGCATTGCAAGCGGTCCATGCTTGTTACATATTCTTGACTGAAATGACTCCATATTGGGTACTACTATTCTGAAAGTTCTGGATCAAGCTTCTGTTAGTCAGGAGCACCAGTACACCACCAGGTAGGAGGGCCGCAATAGTTTCTCAAGAAAGAGCATGAGAAAAACAACCCAACTTTGTCTCCAAAATATTTCCGTAATCTACCGATGAATGCCAGACAATGTTCATCCCCCTCCGTACACTTTTATCCATAAATCTAAGAAGAATACAATGCCTCAGCTATACATCTGAAGTTCTCAACTACTAACGGTATGTAGCACTCCTATTGCCAGAAGGTGGGAAAGCCTGTCGTCTTCGTGGAGTCTGGAGATTCCCCTCATTATCCCCGCCACCAGGTTGGTTTGAAGTTCTCCGTTTATCCCCAGAATCCTTATTTATTGCCCTGGCCACTGCATCGTCTCTGCTTCTCTCAGCTTTAACCTCTCCAAATGTAATGTTCTTCCTAGCTTCAACGTAATCAAAAGCCTTCAGCTGGTGATTGAATTCAGGTTCTTGCAGTGCCTTGTGGTTCTGTTGAAGGTTTTTTCTTTCGTTGATTGATTGGAAGCGCTGCTCGGTACCAGAGGAAAGCTTGGGATGAGGCCTAGACATATCCGTCTCTTCAGGTTCGCAATGGCTCTGTCCATCTTCATTGCGATTTTCTCGAAGTTGGGGGTCATCTGTTTCAGTCTCCAACTGTATCACTTCTTCCATCTGAGAAGATGGATCATTATGGATGCTTTCTGGTTCGGGATGCACGGGTTCTCCCACTGGAAGACTAGCATCTAGAGGTTTTGCACCACCAGAGAAATGATGGAAAGGAAGTAGCACGGAAGATTTTATCTTGTCCACTTTACTCTTATTCTGCAATTGTAAGTATGTAACAAAGCCAACGGAAGTCAGGGTGGCTCTAGCCACTAAGCATTTTTAGGGAAAGCTAATGAGAAAAACTACTGACTTTATATTGCTAAGAAATACCACTGACTTTATATTGCTAAGCGTACAGAAAAAACAGAGCAAGATATACATTCATTAAAGCCAATATATCACAGATTAGTGAACCTAAAGATCTTAAGTCCTATTATGTCCTGCTTATTGAAGGATGCAAACATTAAGCACATCTAGCAACATGTTTCTGCATAGTTTAATCGAATTCACACAAAAGCATTTACTCAACACAATATTATCAAACTGCTTAACAGCCTTAAGCCAAGAGAAGTCATCAAACTTTGCATAGTGCGAACTAGGATGCACTTTGAACAATTTTCATGTATTATTTCAAAAGAAATTAGTAAATTAATTCACAGCAATTGTGTATCCCTATATACAAGGTCTAATATCTTCACTGCTCAATTCCAAAGCCCTTATAGGAGGAAAATGTAGACAATAAGCAACAAACTATACCTGCTCACTTGAAAACCCTGGAAAAAGATTTGGCCTTCTTCCAGAAGCTGGTTTTCCTAACAGAGCTCCAAAAGCTGTAGGCCTCTTCAATACTTGAACTGTGGCCTTTGACACCTACACAATGCAGTTATTTAAATACATGATAAGAAAGAAATACAGCAAACACAGATGTGAACAGGTTTTTCCTACTTGCTGCTGACCACCATTGATCAATATCTCCTTATCTGCTGGTCCAGTTACACCTGATAAGGTCCCGGAGCTCTTAGTTTCAGGTGCAATGTCCACCAGCTGTAAATTACCTAAAGAAGCTTCGCTTGCAACATTCCCCATACAGAGAGAAGCAGTACCCACATTTGTAATCACTGTGGGAACTACAGCAGATTCATCACTCAGATCAACATTACTTTCACCATTATCAGCATTGACAGCAGGAATCATTTCAGTGTCTTCACCACTGTTCTTCACATTTCCCACCGTTAACTGCACAAAGCCATATGTTAGTGTGTGAAGAAGCACCAACAGTAAACCTCAGAGCAAAAGTTACTTTAAACATTCCCTAAAAAAATTCCAACAGTAAAGTAGAAGATAGATTCACATAAGATCAGCAAAACACACCTCTTCCAGCCGTCCCTTCTTTAGCTGCTCAGCTATACTTTCAAAAGCATCAGAATTTTCAACAGCACTCCTGATGGTGGCAATGACATGGCCAAGATGGCGCTCAAGAAACGAATTTTTTGATTTCACTATTTTTTTTAACTTCCCAGTGGTCAAAGGCATCTGCTTTGCTTTAGATCCAGAATTCGAAGGAAAAGGTTAGCCAAGCTAAGCCATGCATGTAAGCAATTTAAAGAAATTAGGAGTACCTATCTCAAGTAGGGTCTTATTGGGTAATATATAGCCAGTGCTCTCATCCTCAGCACACGCAACGCTGTCTCTCCATTGGTATAGACTCTGTGATGGAAAACAATTAAATGAGGTGTGGTAGACTGATTTCAATTCAGCTTCTAATCTACATATTAAATAGATTTAACTGGCAGTCTGGCAACCCAGCTAAGCAAAGACATTTCAAAATAGGTGAATCTCATAACTAAAATTCAGATATGGCTTTTCAGTAAATGAGGACACCTAGAGTTATAAAAACTAGGGACAAGGACAACTCAAAACAATGGAGTATCAATAAGAAATCATCCACAAGGACCAAAATTTGGGCCTTGAAGCACTACATATTCATGTCCAGCAAAACAGCATATGTTTGTGTACTTTCAAGTGCAGAAAAATCATCAAAGATTAAAACACCAGTATAAAAAATGTACTTACAGCAAGAACTGCCAGCTGCCTTGCATTCAGTTCATTTTCTTTCAACCTGTAATTAAAAATTGACATTACGAAGCTTGAATAGATTTTTTTTAACAAAGTTATGGTAAAACAAGCAAAATGCAAACCCATGTATGTAAAGGTACGATGAATCAGTCAGCAGCTCCTTCTCATATAGTTGCAGGCAAATTTCATTGCCGCGCTTGTAAACCTGCAGTAATGGCAGACACATCAGCTGACTTGCTTGTAGTTCAATAATTGATGTGAATCCATAAGTAACAATAGTGCAATAAAAGAATGAGCATGTGTGCTTCAATGGTCTACAAGTCCAAGCTAGTTCAATAAGATAGAGTACACATACAATGATTCAAGCACCAAAATAATTGCAAAAGGTCAGGGAAAGAACATATCACATAGAAGTTATTGCTGGCAGAGGCAGATAATACAGAACAATGCAGTCAAACAAACTTGACAATTAGACGGGAACACAGAAAAAAAGTAGTGAGCAAAAATTTTACCTCTAAAAGAAGATCATTTTCACCTGAAGACTCCTTCTCCAGTCTCAATCTCATCAAATCATATATATACAGCAGATAGTGTGTATCTTCTCTAGCGTACCTACATAGAGTAAGCACAATCAGATGCACTTGATGAACATGATCGGCGGGAGTGGAGTCAGCAAAGAAAAACAGAGAGAGCATAAAACGTGTGGCAATCCAAGGAAATCCATGAGTTTCAAGGCACTGTACTTGATCATTTCATCAGGAAGTGGCCTCAACCTCCAATCTGCACTCTGATATCTGCAAGGACATGTATGTCTTAGTCAAGTTTTCAAATTTTGATTTCATGACATGATAGATAAGTAGGCACGGTGTACACTAGAAAGTGTTCAGGAGGTAAATGAGAATTAATAAGTACTCTTTGTTTGCTGACACTCCACAGAAATGATGCAAAAGATGCTCCAGGCTGTTGCGGTCCATCTGTAAGATTCTTGAAGCCTGTTTGCAGTTGGAGGGGAAGATCAAGCTTCAGTTAACGAAACATCAAAACAATGATTTACCAAAAGAATCAAGTATGAACAAAAATGAAAAGTAACAGAGCTGAGATGCAAGGAACATGCTGCCATCCATCCTATGTTGCACTATACCTGGCCTGTGTCGAAAAGGTTGCATAAATATATGCCAAAGTCTCGCTGGAGCCATATTATATCACGATCTGCTCCATGCATTACCTAATTGTCATGAGAGCAATGAGAAACTACAATTTTAGGGTATACAATAAAACACAGATATACGAATAAAGCAGATTGTACCTTTTTCTTGGTTGGATCTTTAAAAGGTTCTCTTAAGTGGTCACCAAGATATTTACGAAGCTTAAGAGTGTCCACAATAAAGTCCTCTGTTCTTGTTGAAATCTGCATCAAGCAGGTCAGACCCTGAAAAGACCTATAATGGTTGTGTTCCAAATCGACCTGAAAACAATAGGAGAAAAGACGAAAAAAATTAAGTTAACAAGGACAGCACCAGACCCAAAAATAATAATTTTATACAGTACTGCAACATAGAGAGCATAAAAGGACTGAAGAGCAGTGCCTACCATTATGTGTAACGCATTGTGAAAAATGTGAATTGTCTTCTAGGAAATGTAATACATTGAAAAAAGGGGGGGATAGAAGTTAACTATCTTTGAGTAGTAGGAATGTAGGAATAACTCATTGCAGCAAACGTAGAGTGGGCAAGGCAAAAAAACCTAACCATCCCATGCAAATTTCAAAGGTGGCTGCTAAATGTAAGCCCCAACACAGAGACCATATGGCCTAACTATAATAGAAAATCCATCACATTCGCCATCAAGGTCTGCTGATTATTGGCAAAAATGGTACCATTTTGATGACTGATAGGATCAATATAACGATATAACTGACATGTTGCTTCAATCATACAGTTCATAGGTTGCGTGAGCATCTTCGGATTTTGGCCAAACTGTCAAAGAAGAGCTGCATTTGCAGCGTGGAATATGATTATCTCAATGTCTGCGCCTTAACAGATCTAGCATGAAAAAACAATGCCCTATTGCCCATACAGAACTTAGCGGTGCATTGACAATTGCAACCCTGATCTTCACAATGAGCAAAGTAAATAGACTTCCCATAAAACACCATCAACATAAGCATTATGACTATCATTTCAAAGCAAGTTGCATATCAAATTGTCAGCTAGACAATCACTGGGGTAGTGTGGCATAAGCAAGAATCAAGAACAACATTTGTTTGTATGAAACCAAAACGAAAAATATTGAATTAAAAACTAATAAAATCTACTTACAGCAAACTCAGTTGCACCCTTCAGCTTCGTCGCTAGCACCTCCAAGGTTTTCAGGTCTTCAACAAACGAAAAAGGGGTATCATCTAAAGCAGGAGGTTTCACTGGCTCACTTTCAGCAACATTTCTGTCAATTAATTGCCCCACGGGGACTTTCTCCTGCAAAAGAGAGAACCAAGTCACACCACTCTTTACATACATGCAAATCAGTTGTTTTGCACGTTTGATAATTGATATATAAATGCAGAACAAGAAAACAGCCCCTTCTCTCCAATTTGTGTGATGCTGACTTTTAATCTATGATACTGCTGAAAAGGCATCTTCTGCTCTTCCTTTTTCCCATATTCATAATGGTTCCTCATTTTGTTCATACAATTTTGCAGCCAATCATGTCTCTACTAGGCCAAAGCATGATCATTTCATACTCAAGACACTCTTATCAACTTCCATTTATGCTGCAATTCTATTTCCGCATAATCAGAATATTAGATGATACATCATCATCCATGTTCAATACTTGCCGATCTTCCAAATGCTAGAGATTCTCTACATGCATCACTAAACAAAAAATTGCTCTTTTTACCCATTCCATGCATCTTTTCATTCTAATCACACTAATCAAAAACTACGGGCAGAAAGATGTGATGTGAGATTAGCAGAAATGTACACAGCAAACACTAACCAATGGGTGGACGGCACGGGCACCGTCGTCACTCCGCTCAAGCCAGACATGCTCGAATGGCTTGCTCGTGTTGTCCACCACAATGCGGTACACGTCCTGCGGCCGTGGGATGGTGGGGATGTGGAAGGGCACCTTCGCCTTTGCCCCTGGCACGGCCGCCTTGTCCTTGGTGGCCATCCTCACCGAGCCAGAACCCCCAAAGGCCTCACCTTTACCAACGCCTTCCTCTCCAGTACCCATCTTCTTCTTCTTCTTGCCGTAAACAACCTGGAACCCGTCCTCCGGCGCGGCCCTCGGGCCGGCGGCCTCGTCCTTCTCCCGAAGCGCCGTGAACTCGTCCATTGAGGCGCCGAACCGCTCGTGCAGGTCGTCGTTGACGGTGACGATCCAGTCGTGGGCGTCGTCGAGGTCCTCCCGGGGGAACGGCGCCTGCTGCTTCGGAAGGAGCGGGGTGGCGGCGAGGATGCCGAGGGAGGAGTCCGCCCTGGCGGCGGCGGCGGCCACGGGGGACTTGAAGGAGGGGAAGTTGTTGTAGAAGTGGAAGTCGCGGGAGGACGGGAGCCCGCGGGAGCGGCCGGAGAGGCGCGCGGCGGCGGCGGCGAGGGGCCTCGACGAGGCCTCGATGGCCGCTGCCGACTTGTTCTGCTTCCACGGCGGCGGCGGCGGCGGCGGCGGCGGGGGGGCCTCGTCCGCCTCCATGGTGAGTCCGGGTGGGGAAAGTGGCCGTTTAGGGTTTATAGGAGAAGAAAGATGAAGCCGGCTTGTAAAGTTACGCGCGAATCGACACAGTTTTTTTTGCTTGTTTTTTGGTTGAATTGTTTGTGAATTTTGTTGCACACAAATGCGTTTGCGCGGTGATGAAAGTAATGTGCGAGCTTGGTAAGATCTAAATTTTGAGTTCCTAGACTGTGGGTCACGGAGGTAGCATGTTCGAATTTCAAATATAAGATGTAACTGGGATTATTTGCAGATGATAGCAATACCACGGGAAAGAATTGGGTATGTTCTAGGCCATTCAATCAGACTATTACATGATCCATCGACGGTTTCTTTTAAGCCTCGCATGTATTGACACGTTAAAAATTGAGGAATTGTTTGAGATTAAGGAATAGTTCCAAAGTTACATTATTGTAGCTGGCCTACTGGGCAGTCGTGGTAAAGATGTTCTTTGGGTTGCGGCCAGTGGCTTTTAGCTATAGCTAATGATCTTTATCTGTGCTTTTGATATTGTTGTGGCTACAGACCAAACAGAGAGAGATGGTAGTGGAGAGTGATGAAGATAAGTGTGATTGCCTGGGTTCTCCCCATGGCTTACTCGTATATATACCTACACCTTGAGGAGTGCTTTTACAGTTATACCCTTACATCTGGTTATCCCCTCTAGGGGCAGTTATGTCATTACACATGGCCTATTCTGGGCCTTATAATCTCCTACCAGGCCTGCTGGCTTAGGTGGGGGCCATCCCTACGACAGGAGCCTCTCATGGTAAAGGGCTTCACAAGGCCGAAGCCATGTTGCCGAGTCTTTTGGCCCCCTCCGTCCCCGCGGCCTGTGAACGTTTCCAAGCTTCCGGAGCTGCGCTGTAGCCGAAGCAGATGTGCGCGCTGCTGCGACGCTCGGACTTCCGGGCGTCCACATGGTGCAGCGTGCTTGGCGTGGTGCGGGCGTTGAGGCGTCGTGACCATTAATATGGCGGCGGACTTCCGGCGGTTGGACTTCCGCCGGTTGGTTCCCCTGCTGATGGGGGTATATATATATATGGCGCTGGTGGGGCGTTGCTCCTGCGTATATTGTGATAGAAGCTGTTCCCCTAAAATGGGCCCCTGCCGTGCATCAACATTCCTGGGTGACGCTGAGCGGCTTGGGGAATGTTGATGCACAGAAGGAGGTCTATTTTTCCTGGGAGCTTGATCAGCGCCAGTTATCGACAGCCAGCCGCGCTTCCTGACCCCGCACCGCGCTTCCGTGGGCGACAGCGAGGTCTGCCCTGTTTTTCTTAACAGGCCTACCTGCAGTCGGTGTTCCTGAGGGAGCCCGCCGGCACCACCTTATATGTTGATGCACTGTAGGTGGTATGTTAAGGAAAACGAGGTAGATTTCGCAGGACAAGACTCCCGTCTTCGCTGCGCCCCGGCGAAGTGGACTCGCGCGCTCCGTCCCCTACCGTTCGGACGGGTGGCAGCGAAGCTGGCGTCTAGTCAAAGTAGACGCGCGCGCGCTCCGCCCCCTGCCCTCCGAACGGGTGGCAGCGAAACTGGCGCCTAGTCGAAGTAGGCGCGCGCGCTCCGTCCCCTACCCTTCGAACGGGTGGCGGCGAAGCTGACGCCTAGTCGAAGTAGACGCGCTCCGCCCCCTGCCCTTCGAACGGGTGGCAGTGAGACTGACGCCTAGTCGAAGTAGGCGCGCGCGCTCCGTCCCCTACCCTTCGAACGGGTGGCGGCGAAGCTGGCGCCTAGTCGAAGTAGACGCGCGCGCGCTCCGCCCCCTGCCCTTCGAACGGGTGGCAGCGACACTGGCGCCTAGTCGGAGTAGGCGCGCGCGCTCCGCCTCTTGCCCTTCGAACGGGTGGCAGCGAAGCTGGCGCCCAAGTCAAAGTAGACGCGCGCGCTCCGTCCCCTGCCCTTCGAACTGGTGGGCAGCGAAGCTGGCGCCCCAGCCGAAGTAGACGCGCGCGCTCCGTCCCCTACCCTTCGAACGGGTGGCAACGAAGCTGGCGCCCAAGTCGAAGTAGACGCACGCGCTCCGTCCCGTACCCTTCGAACGGGTGGCAGCGAGCCTGGCGCCTAGTCGAAGTAGGCGCGCGCTCCGTCCCCTACCCTTCGAACGGGTGGCGGCGAAGCTGGCGCCTAGTCGAAGTAGACGCGCGTGCTCCGTCCCTTACCCTTCGAACGGGTGGCGGCGAAGCTGGCGCCTAGTCGAAGTAGGCGCGCGCGCTCCGTCCCCTACCCTTCGAACGGGTGGCGGCGAAGCTGGCGCCTAGTCGAAGTAGGCGCGCGCGCTCCGTCCCCTACCCTTCGAACGGGTGGCGGCGAAGCTGGCGCCTAGTCGAAGTAGACGTGCGCGCGCTCCGCCCCCTGCCCTTCGAACGGGTGGCGGCGAAGCTGGCGTCCAGTCGAAGTAGACGCGCGCGCTCCGCCCCCGGCCCTTCGAACGGGTGGCAGCGAAGCTGGCGCCTAGTCGAAGTAGGCGCGCGCACTCCGTCCCCTACCCTTCGAACGGGTGGCGGCGAAGATGGCACCTAGTCGAAGTAGACGCGCGCGCGCTCCGCCCCCTGCCCTTCGAACGGGTGGCAGCGAAACTGGCGCCTAGTCGGAGCAGGCGCGCGCGCTCCGCCCCCTGCCCTTCGAACGGGTGGCAGCGAAACTGGCGCCTAGTCGGAGCAGGCGCGCACGCTCCGCCCCCTGCCCTTTGAACGGGTGGCGGCGAAGCTGGCGCCTTTGCCCCGCGAACACCGCCGCGTGGGTGGTGACTTGGGGTCTTTGATGCGGCCTTGCGCTGTACGGGTTCCTGGGATCACGCCGGCCCCTGGTCTGCCAGGGTTAGGTTCCCGTACCGTGCGACCCAACGCGCCCGGGGCACGCGGCGGCCTATGACTGGTGGGCGGCGGGATGTGGACGGTTGCGTGTTTGCAGCCACTCGCCTCTTCCCTAGGGAGGGGGGACACAGGGCAGGCAGTAAATGGCGCCTGTGGTCGTGACCTTCCAGCGCTGGGTGGGGCGTTGCGCTGGATGGGCGCTTGTACGACCGTGGTCGCGCCTCGTGCCCGGACCGCCGCGACCCCTCGCTTTCAGTTATGGGGAATCGTGTGGGGCGGGCCTTTACACCGCTGCGGTTGCGTCCGGCACGCGTATCGTTGCGACGCTTCGGTAGCAACGGTACGTGCGAAGTGGCTTGAAATAGCCCCCCCATGCCAGCGTCCCTGCACCTTTACGCCCTCTTTCCTGTCCACTCCGCCTTCCCCACCTTCGCGCTATCTTCGCCACTTCAGTCTCGTCGTGGGAGGCGATGGCCTTCAGTAGCGAGCGCGGCCAGGCGGTCGGTGACCCTGCCATTCGCCGGCGATCCTCGCCGTTGGAGGTGAAATACGCGCTCCAAGAACGCGACCCGTCGGCAGCTGACCAGGAGCGGCTGGTGGCGGAGGAGGGAGGCACGTTCTCCGGCGATCTAGGCCCCTCGCTCGTGACCGAGAAGACGATCCAAGGGCTCTTGCGCGCGGGGAAGTTGTCCAGACGGCAGGACGTACGATTGCCCGCCGGCGACGAGACGGAACCGCATCCCGAGAGGTCGGAGGCGGTCGTATTCGTTGCCTTTTTCGACGCGGGGCTCCGGATCCCAGCGGCGACCGTGGTGGGCGACGTGCTGCGGACCTTCGGGCTGGAGCTGGCGCAACTGACTCCAAACGCCGTGGCCCGGCTCGCGGTGTACAGCTGGGCCTTGCGCTCGGGGGCGTGCTGGCCCAGCGCGTCGCTGTTCGCCTATCTTCACGAGGCGCGATGCCAGCCGAAGGGCCGGAAGGACGGGACGCTGTCGAGCTTCGCTAGCGTCTCTTTTATTCTTCGCTCGTCGTGCAAGAAGCTCTTCCCTGCGAACTCAACTCGCGGGAAGTGGGAGTCTCACTGGATGAAGCGGTGGTTCTACCACCGTGTGGAGAGCGGGAGCGGCCTTGAGTGCACAGGCCGACCAATCGCGTTCAAGCCCTCGCCCGGCCGGACGCTCGATGATGAGGACAAGCGGAGGGTCAAGCGGCTCGTGGGCGTGGCCGCCCTCCTCAACATGCGCGACCTTGCTGAAGAGTACGTGATGTACGGCGTGGCACCGCTTGCCTACGACTGGCGTCTTGCCGCCGAGAGGCATCGAGACGACAATGTTTCGCCGTGGGTTTGCTCGCTACCGGCGCCGCCCGGCCCCCGTAAGCCTCGATTGCGTCCTTCCTTGGTTGACGCGAAATGCGTTGTATGCTGATGCTATTCTCCTTTGCTTCAGGGATTTCCTTGGAGGAGGCGGAGCAAGCCGCGCGCGTATTCCTGGGGCCATACACCGCCAGGGAGCACGAGCAGCGCGCGTCTGCTACCGCCAAGGCGGGGCTGGGGCGAATAAACCGCGTGTGCGAGGTCCTGGGCCTTGCCGTGCCGGACCGTGTCGCTCCAGACGATGGTGGAGCGAAGAAGAAGAAGACCTCATCTCAGAAGAGGGGCCGCAGCGGGGCGCCTGCCGCGCCTGCTGCTAGTGTTTCCGAGGGCGCGGCGGACGCGGAGTCAGACTCGGCGAGGTACGCCGACTCGGGCTTGGGTGGCGCGGGCGCCGAAGGCGAGGTGTCTTCGGCCAGCGTCCCGGACGGCGGGTTTGCCGCGGGCAGCCGGAGGGGGAAAGCCTCACCGCCCGCCGAAGTCGTCGAGGCGGACCCCGTGCGGACCGGCGATGCCGAGGTGCAGCTCTCGACCGCGGCCGCTGTGGTGCCGGAGGTGCCCTCTGCGGGGGCGCACGTAGCCGTGCTGTCTTTACCAACAGCTGCAGGGACCGAGGTGCCCCCCTCAACGACTGCCACCGTGGAACTTTCGCCCCCGGGCGCAGCAGCCGCAGGGTCTTCCCCAACGACGACTGCGAGGGCGGTGGCGCTGCTGGCTGCCCCGGCCAAACGGCCATGTGTGCGGCCGGAGTTCCACCGGACACTGCGGGGGTTCGTCGTGGCCATGGGCATCAGAAGCTTGTGGGACTCCAGCGCAAGCGCCGGGGGCCCCGTGGCCTATGCGCCTTCGGCCCCTCTGGCCACACCACCCGCCGCGCAGGGACAGTCGTCGTCCTCCCCGAACGCGGAGGCCTCCGCTCGCGGCGGGACCATTCCTTCTTCTACCGAAGGTATGGTGACTTAGCTTACTCTGGTGTATGCTTTTATGCCTTGGGGTGGTCACCTATATCCTTGTTTACAGTGTTGCTCATTCCGGAGGGGGAGCATCCTACGGAACACGGGGCCTCCGAGCACGTGAGCCCTGCGGACTTCGCGCCGCCTCCGGAGACGCTGAGGGCGTGGCGCGGGATTGTGAATGACGCGGCCACGAGCGTCGACCCGCAAGTGCTGCAGGCCTACGGCGTGGGGCGCCTCGAGGACGCTTTCGAGGTGTCTGGGGTGAGGGTAAGTGCTCCTGCTACTGCGCCTGAGTTTAGCTGGGTTTGCTAAGTCTTCTCCCTTCTACAGACACTTGTGCTGGGGCAGGCCCTGCAAACGGTCTATGCTCGTAGCCAAAAAGCGCTCGAGGATAGGCTGCGGGCCGCCGAGGAGGAGCTGCGCAAAGCCTCTGGCGCCCGCTCTGCCCAAGACGCCCACATCCGCCAGCTGGAAGTGGAATGCGCCGATGCGAGGGCGCACGCCGAGGGGCTAGTTGCGTCGGCGCAGGAGTCAGCCGCGGCAGCTACCGAACAAGAGTTCGCGGCGGAGCGGGACGGGTTCCTGGAGCAGGTCGCCGCGCTAGAGAAGGAAAAAGGCGAGCTCGCCTTGACTCTAGCGGAGCGCAACCGGACGCTGGGCGACGCCTCGGTGGTTGCCTGGGACGCCATGCAAGCGCTGGAGAGCCGTCTTCAAGGGCTGGTCGGGGATGCCGCCAACGTCGCACGCGACGCGGCGACGTCCTTCGGCACCCACTGCGCGTATACGTCGGCATGCTTGGTGTGCGCGCTCCTGCAGCACCGCGGTTGTACGCACGTCGCCGCGCTGGATGATCCCGTGCTGGAGATGCCTGGCGGGGCCGGAGTGATGTCTGGCGCCGTCCGCTCCGCTAGCCTCGCCCTCGGGCTCTTCTTCGACCGGATCTGGAGCCACGTCGGGGCGGATGCTGCGCGGATCGAGCTGCGGAAGTCGCTCTACGGGACGGGGAGCCTCGGCCAATTTCTGGACGGGGTCCCGCGACGCGACGATGGTGGCGCTGGGCCCTCCGAAGGCGCCGGGAACCCGCAGGTCTGACGCCGTGGTGCTTAGGTGTAGGCGTGCGTTGTACTGTTCCTTGTCTTTGCGAATAAAGTACACACTTGCTACTTGTATTCTGACCTTCACCTACCTCCCGGGCAGCTTCCTTGCTGGGACCGGCTTCGCGCGGCCGACCTTTCAACCCGGCGACGCTGGCGAAGGGCCGAAGAGTCGCTGGACTTTTGGGCGAGCCGGCCTTCTTCGAGCGGGGCCCCAACTTTGGCGCGTGTTAAGGACGAACCCGCGGGGTAGCGGCTTAGAGCGGCCGGGATGTTGCCGGGCCTTTGTACATGTGATTCTTCCGGTATGCAGACGTCCTGGCATTTTAAGATATGCGCTGTGTGTTGATGCCGCCGCGGTTTGCCTTGCTTTATAGTCCGGAGACTCGCGCGTGCGGAGGCAGGCCTCGACGCTACGTCTTATTTAGAGTCCGTAGACTAGTGCGTGCGGAGCTAGGCTCGACGCTACGTCTTATTTAAAGTCCGTGGACTGGTGCGTGCGGAGCTAGGCTCGACGCTACGTCTTCTTTATAGTCCGGAGACTCGCGCGTGCGGAGGCGAACCTCGACGCTACGTCTTATTTAGAGTCCGTAGACTAGTGCGTGCAGAGCTAGGCTCGACGCTACGTCTTCTTTATACTCCTTAGAGTGCGCGCGGAGGCGTCCCCCCGCTGCGTCTTATTTATACTCCGTAGAGTGCGTGCGGAGGCGGACCTCGACGCTACGTCTTATTTAAAGTCCGTGGACTAGTGCGTGCGGAGCTAGGCTCGACGCTACGTCTTATTTATAGTCCGCAGACTCTCGCGTGCGGAGCTAGGCTCGACGCTACGTCTTATTTATAGTCCGCAGACTCTCGCGTGCGGAGCTAGGCTCGACGCAACATCTTATTTAAAGTCCGTGGACTGGTGCGTGCGGAGCTAGGCTCGACGCTACGTCTTATTTAAAGTCCGTGGACTCTCGCGTGCGGAGCTAGGCTCGACGCTACGTCTTATTTAAATTCCGCGGACTGGTGCGTGCGGAGCTAGACTCGACGCTACGTCTTATTTATAGTCCGCAGAGTCTCGCGTGCGGAGCTAGGCTCGACGCAACGTCTTATTTAAAGTCCGTGGACTGGTGCGTGCGGAGCTAGGCTCGACGCTACGTCTTATTTAAAGTCCGTGGACTCTCGCGTGCGGAGCTAGGCTCGACGCTACGTCTTATTTAAAGTCCGCGGACTGGTGCGTGCGGAGCTAGGCTCGACGCTACGTCTTATTTATAGTCCGCAGAGTCTCGCGCGTGCGGAGGCGAACCTCGACGCTACGTCTTATTTAGAGTCCGTGGACTAGTGCGTGCGGAGCTAGGCTCGACGCTACGTCTTCTTTATAGTCCGGAGACTTGTGCACGCGAGGGCGTCCCCCCGGTGCGTCTTTGGTTTATACTCAGTCCCGCCCTCCCTGGCGACGGCGAGTGCACACGCGAACGTGCGTCTTTGGTTTATACTCAGTCCCGCCCTCCCTGGCGACGGCGAGTGCACACGCGAACGTGCGTCTTTGGTTTATACTCAGTCCCGCCCTCCCTGGCGACGGCGAGTGCACACGCGAATGTGCGTCTTTGGTTTATACTCAGTCCCGCCCTCCCTGGCGACGGCGAGTGCACACGCGAACGTGCGTCTTTGGTTTATACTGCGGGGACGGGCGCGTTGGCCAAGCCTGCGCGCGCCCTCACCGCGTGCTTGCGTGTGACGAAGAAAGATTAGCGGCAAACGGCGATCTTCATTACATCCCCGTTTGCGCGGGTGGGCAACTACAAAGTGTGGATATACTGACCGTTTGCCCTTGGCGCGGCCGCAGCCTCTAGTCGCTAGACATCTGCAGGGCCCGCGTAGGCGCCTATGGGTGACCCCGCGGACCTCCGCGCTGTGACGCCGGCTCTAAGGGCGTCGTTGGGCTTCGCGACGCGAGCACCTAGTGCCTGGCTCGATGCGCCGGGCCATCTCCTGGTCGCCTCGGATGGTGATGATGGTCTGGGGACCCGGGATCTTCATGCACAGATAGCCGTGATGTGGTACCGCGCCGAAGGAGTTGAGGATTGGGCGCCCTAGAATGGCATTGTAGGGGTACGGAAGGTCGACCACGTCGAAGGTGGCATCTTCGGTCCGCACATTGTCATCTCGGCCGAAGGAGACTTGAAGGCCGATTTGGCCCAGCGCCCGCAGGGGCTGTCCCCCGAAGCCCTGCAGTGGGATTCCCGAGGGCCCCAGGCGGCTTCGAGGGATCCCCATCTGGTCGAAGGCCGCCGCAAACAATACGTTCGCGGAGCTACCACCGTCCACCAAGGCGCGCCCCACGTCGCATCCCGCGATGGTGACCCGGATGACGAGGGGGTCCTGATGAGGGAAGTCCACACCTTGGGCACCATCGGGTGTGAATGTAACTTCGTGCTGCGCCCACTCCGGCGGTGCTTGCGCTGGGTATGCCGCCACGTGATGTAGTCTTCGCGCGTAGGCCTTCTGTTGCCGTGCCGAGGCGAATTCCAGTGCAGAGCCTCCGGATATGACGTTAATGACCCTGTGGTAGGTTGCGTCCGGGGCCTGCAAGGACAGGAGGCCCTCCCGAGGCTGCTGTACGTGAGCTTGGATCCGTAAGGCACCTTCCTGGGGTTGCATGCCTTGCGCCTGTACCTGCATCCCTTGTGCCTGTACCTGCATGGGGGCCTCGTATGGGAATTGGACGTGGGCCACCGCAGGCGGGCGCGCCTCCAGGTTCCTGTCCCTAGCGATGCTGTCGCGGAGCGCCGCGATGGAGGTGCAGGCGCGAGTATCATGGTTGCCGCGGCCGTGGATTATGCACCACAGTCCCTGATGCTAGTCGTCGTAATCCCCACGACCCTTATCATCGCGGCCCCTGCCACGGCCGCGGCCCCGGCCACGGCACCCCCTACCGCCTCGGCCCGCTGGAGCACCCTCGTCGGACCCGCCTTCGATGTCGAGGACGTACCGGTTTCGCCTCGACCTCTGCTGGCCGCGCTTGGGCTGATCGGACAACTCCTTATGCGGGTTGTCCCTACGGTCGGGCGCGTTCTGGGACGACTCCTGCTTACGTTTTCCCTTCGAAGAACCGCCCTTCGGCGGATCTTCGGCTTTTGCTGAGGCTTCGGCCTGGTTGGTGTCGGAGTCGTCACCTTTCCTGCGCCGCGCGTCTTCCTCCGCCCTGGCATATTCTTCCATCTTGTCGAAGAGCTTTGCCACCGTCTTGATTGGCTTTCGCGCGTTGTACTCGGCCATCGGGCCCGGACGAAGGCCCTGTATGGCTGCATTGACAATGGTGGTCTCGTTGACGTCTTTCACTTGACATCAAATTTTGGCGAAGCGTTTGAAGTAGTCCCGGAGCTTCTCCGAAGGTTTTTGCTTCACGGCGAAGAGCTGGTCCACGTCGACTCGGTCAACGTAGTTTCCTTGGAAGTTGTTGTAAAGGCAGACACGAAGCTGCTCCCACGCGTAGATGGAGCCCGGCTCTATGGTAAAGAACCAAGAGAGCGCCACTCCTTGTAGCGCGAGGGGGAGTCCCTTCGCCTTCGTGGTGTCGTCGCCGCCCGCGGCTTCGATCGCGGTTTCGTACATGCGCACGAACTCACGGGGGTCCGTGTCGCCTTTGTACGAGTCGATGGCGCTCGGAAATTTGAAGTCTTCGGGCCATGCCGCCTGCTGCAGCCCCGCCGAAAGCGGGGACTCCGAATCCACGCGCCGCAGCGGCACGCGGCTGGATGTGGGGGCTTCGCGACTGTCCGCCCTTTCCGGCGTGGGCTCGGACGCGACCACTGGCGTGGCCTGCTGACTCCGAGCCTCTTGCATATCCCTGACGGCTCCGCGAAGGTCCCCTAGCTCCCGCTGGAAGGCATTGAGAGCCGCCAGCAGGGCACTTTCCATCGCCGGTGCAGGCGGGGTCGTCGGTACCCCCGACGGGCGGGTCGGCGCGGGGACGACCGCGTCGCGAGGTCCCGAGCTACCGGTCGCCCCGTCGTGGCTACCCCGAACCGCCTGGTCCGCGCCGCCGGCGAGGGTTGCGGTGGGGGCGGCGAGGTCGGCTGGCGTTGCGTCGGCGGGGTCGGTTGTCGCCGCACCCGTGCCGACGTCTTCGACCGCGGGGCCCGTCCCCGCAACGCCGGTGGCGGGGCGGGTCGTCGCGGCGCGAACGTCGACGTCTCCGGCTACCGCGCCTACGTCGGCGCCCGCGTCCGCCACTGCCGATGCCGAAGCCCTGGTACTCATACGACGCTCCGGCCCGGCCGCCTTCTTTCCCTTCGCCGCCGCTGAAGAAGGTTTTTTCGGTTCCATCCTTCTTCTTCGGTCTTCAGGCTTGTCTTCGTCGTCCCCACGGACGGCGCCAACTATTGTGGCTACAGACCAAACAGAGAGAGAGATGGTAGTGGAGAGTGATGAAGATAAGTGTGATTGCCTGGGTTCTCCCCATGGCTTACTCGTATATATACCTACACCTTGAGGAGTGCTTTTACAGTTATACCCTTACATCTGGTTATCCCCTCTAGGGGCAGTTATGTCATTACACATGGCCTATTCTGGGCCTTATAATCTCCTACCAGGCCTGTTGGCTTAGGTGGGGGCCATCCCTACGACAGATATGATAGCAGACGACAAAGACGCCAACACGGATGGCGTACACGGTTTTAGGCTCAAGAAGCCATTTGGTGAATTCAGTTCAAAAGGTTGTTCCGTTTCGACGTTTGATTTTTTTTCCGTCTAAAAAAGCTAGAAACCAAAAGCTAATAAGAACAAAACCATAGTGTGCCAAGTGGTTTTGAAGAAAAAGGCCAATGGGAGTATAGAAAAAGCATATCAATGAGATGGAGTTACATGTCTGATATGTCCGACTAGTCTAGCTCCTTTCTTTTCGTCTCATAGTTTATAGCTTATGCCGAACAAAAAGCTAAATCTTTTGGATGGTTACTTCTGCAACAGAAGACTTTAATTGCTGATAATCTCCTCAAAAGGAATTGTCCATGCAATCCTTTGTGTGCTCTTTGTTTTCAGCAGGGAGAAAACCCATGTCACCTAGCAAAAGACTGCATCTTTACTGTGGCTGTTTGGAGCAAAGTGACAGAGCTATTGAACTTGAGAGATCCTCCAGCTGGGCAAAATTACAACACCCTCTTGGGTTGGTGGAAAGCTTTTGCAAATATTAGGCCAAAAACAAACAAAAGGCGATGCATTGGGGTCCTAGTTCAAATGTGGTGGAATGTTTGGAGAGAGAGGAATAGAAGAATTTTTTATAACTCTTTTCTCTCGGGGGAATCGGTGGCCAATCTAGTGGTAATAGATAGCAGGCATGTGATTTCAGTTTTTTTGACAAGAGAGGAGGCAGGGGTCGGTTAACTTTCAGAGTTTTTGGGGATCCTTTTCCTTTTGGTTGTGCTCTTCCCCTTTAGCTTGTAACCCCTTCAGGCTCTCGGTCTGAAGTCCGGTTTGTAATCTTTTCATTCTCTCACTTTCAATAAACGGCAGACCTCCTGCCTTTCCGGTCAAAAAAAATAGCTTATGCCTTCTTACGAACAAATAAATAGGATCGTTTCTTCATCGAGCTTATCGAAATAGACTTTTTGAAACGTCTTATCGACTTATTAGCATTCAGTTTGTTCACGCAAATACTTGCGTTAAGATCAAAAACCATCGGCCACAACCACAACCCTATTTAGGGTTTTGTTGACTTAACCGATGGTTGAATTGGAGGGTGATTCCTATGCTCTTTGGATAACTAAATTGCACAAATCTTGAGACAACAATATTAGTAGCGGTGTAGTGGATGAAAAAAAACTAAACTGCACAAATCATGAAACAACACCACTAGTAGTAGAGTAGATGATGATTGCAAATTAGACCCTTCGCGTGCTTTTAAATTTATGCTTTCACAATCCTGCCATAAGGGGGATCCAAAGGAGCACATGGGGTGCATAGGACATCAGGTATAATTTTATTTATTTCATTGTATTGACCATGTAAATTTATATATGAACCCCCAATCCAAATCGAAGTACATCTAACCAACTACAAAATTGAAGCTATCAGACTCCCAACTCCTGCTGCTCCACTCGGCGCTACCACGGTTGAGCCTAAGACAGCACCAATCGAGACCCAGAATATGTGGCATAGCATACGCAAGTGCAGCCTAGCTGACACAAGCGTGAGCAAGGAGCTCGACCATCCAAGCCACTCTACAAAGTGAAGATAACAGGTAGAGGCCGCACCGGATGCGCATCGCACTGCCCTAGTCACTAACGTCTCAGCCCCTCCCTTCTTCTGTCCTGCCTCACGCAAAAGCAAAATCCTCTCTCGCTCTCTCTCTCTCGGTTGTAGGCTCGTATTTCCTAGTTGCTGGAGCCCGAAGGCCGCGGCTACAACCCATCGACTACGGCGTCTCCTGGTCATCATTGCTCGTCGATCATCTCGCCGAACACTTGGTGGCATAGATTAAGTCCTGAATCAACGCAAGGTATAGCTAAATTTCTCCCGATTCTTTTGATTTCTTTAAATAAATAGATAGAATTTATGAGTTAAGGTTTGAATATCATGATTGTTGGTTGCTTTTTATCAAATTATAGGGTTTTAATTTGGGTTTTTAAAAACTAAAATATCCTTTAAAATTGTAATATCCACATACTTTGCTGTAAATCGGAGATAAATTTATGCATATAATTATATGTATGGTGAAACAGTGAATTCCGATCATTTTTGTTCTGGTTTTACCTCTGCTTGCCATGGTCGTAGTAGGTTGCAAGCTGAAAGGAACAGAATTTGGAATTTATATGGATAGTGTGCTGGGGCTGCCTACCGGTTGCACGTGGAGAGAACAGCACAACAATGGTGCGGTACCAGGAATCAAAGTCACTTTTGGCACTGTTTTGCACCGTATTTACAAAAATAGCAGTATGCGCACCATATTTACAAAAATGTCATTTTTGTCGTCCAGCAACTGGGGCAGCAGCGCCCACGACGCAACGCATGGCGCTGCCCGCGACGGCATGTGCCAGCCGCCCGGGGGCTGGACGGCAGGTAGCCTGTCGCCTAGGGAGCAGGCGGCAGGTACTTAGGCCAGCTGATTAGGCAGCCTAATTACATGTCTAATTTTTCCCCATTTAGTATTTGTTTGAATTTTTAAATATACCAAATGAGCTCAAAAATTAAGAAAATTTATGTAAAGTCTCCTGACATCATGTTCCTCACAATATAATTTTTGAGGAATTTTATCCATGGCTAATAAAGCTCAAAAATTCATACAATTTTGTTAATTTTAAAAGTTTTTACATATAGCAAACAAGCTCCAAAAATTACGAAATTTTATATGAAGCCTTCCGATATAGTAATAGTTATTATGTAATTTTTTGATAATTTTATGTGATCCGAATTAGCTTTATTTATTTGGATTAAGTTAACCATGAATTTAATACAATTTACATTAATTTCGATGTTAAATTCATGGTTAAGTTAATCCCAAAAAATGTGGCTAATTTAGACTGTATAAAATTCTTAAAAAAATCATATAATAACTATTACTACATCGGGAGATTTCATATAAAATTTTATAATTTTTGGGGCTCGTTTGCTATAAGTAAAAACTCGTAAAAATATCAAAATTATATGAATTTTTTAACAACATTCGCCATAAATAAAATTCCCCAAAAATTACACTATGAGTAACGTTGTGTCAGAAGGCTGTACATAAATTTTTGTAATTTTCTAAGCTCATTTCATATATTTAAAAATTCAAACAAATACTAAATAGAAAAAAATTAGGCAGGTAATTAGGCTAGCTAATCAGCCGGCCTAATTACCAGCCGCCTAGGGGCTGGGCGGTAGGCTTGCTTGCTATCTCCTCCCTGAGTGGTAGGCTTCTTGCCATCCAGCCCCCAGGTGGCAGGCACCTGGGCTGCGGCAGGCGCCACGCGTCACCTCGCGGGTGCTGCCACCCGCTCGCCGGACGGCAAAAACGGTATTTTTGTCAATACGTCGGCGATACTGTTATTTTTATAAATACGGTATGAAACAGTGTCAAAACTAACTTTGATTCCAGTACCAGTGGTAGTATTCCAAGCGTAGTAGCGGGGTATCGTATTGGCTCGGTGCTAGCAAAACTGCGTGCGAAACCAGGGCGGCGCGCGGCAGTTTGCCCCCTTGCATCCGCCCTGCATAATAGCCATGCGCGCGCCGCCCGGCCCCTCTTATACCCGTCATCCTCCAAACCACGCCCCCCTTCCACAGGCAGCTCCGTCGACTCCACTCTACCGCGGCTAGCTTTCACTTGCCCTGCTGGTCGCAAGTATCCAGCACTGCATTGACCACAAGCCGAATCGACTACCTACTTGGAGAGCTAGTGGCATCGATCTATCGTGCCAGTAGGAGAGAGAATCGAAGCGAGGAGAGGAGGAGCCGAGATGAAGGTGCTGGTCACAGTGAAGGACAACAGTGGCAGCCACCACACGCTCACCTAGGTGCCAGACCACCTCTTCCGGCCCGCGGGGGCCGCCGAGCCGAGCAGCAAGCAGTGGAGCCTCATGAGGTGCTTGAGTTCCACGCCCAGAAGCTACTCCGATTCGTCATGTACCCGGGCGGGCCAGGTGATATGATGATTAGCGTGTTTCGTAGCACACTAAAATTGTGCTCCTTTCATTCATTATTGCTGCATTAGTGTGCTTACTATGCTTGTCCATGCACACACACAACGCAACACTAGGTCGACAGTGTACGGCGCATCGTCGATGATGGAGTTGGTGTGGGCGGTGCAACAGGAGAACGCGCGCAACCTGCTCCTGAGTGGGTGCCTGTTCATATTGGCAGGTTGTTGCGGATGGTTTTGCTCATGGCAGATGGCTTTTGACTGAAAATAAATAGTAGAGGCTAAAAAAAGTTTCTTTTATAAAGAGTTGACGAGTGATGGGAAAAGTGAGAGAGAAACTCGTGCTCGAGACGGCAGCGAGAGGTAGGGGTGGAAGCTAGGCTGCCTACCTGATGTCACAAGACATCAAGTCCAAAAATATTTTTAGTAGTGATCAGCACCTCCAGTCTATGTGTGAACCCTCCAGCTCAAACTCAATGCACATGTTTCTTTTCTTGAAACCCATTCAAGAGAGCACTGTTATCTTGCAGTAGACCTTGACGCTTGTTCGTCTTGCACGGTCGCTCGAAAGATGTGCACAACTCCCGCCGTATAGCCGGACCTAGCCAGGTAGCGATCGGCCGCGCAGAGAACGTGAGAAATCGACGCCACCGGTAGCCCTCACCGCAGCTGCCTGGTCCCAGTTGCTTCGCTCCCTCGCCGACCGAAGGAAACTTAGGTTCACTCGATCAGAATGCATGATACCCTAAAATTTTCTTAATTCTTTGAGTTTGTTTCAAGAACAGAGGCTAAATTTTTAAGTGAAGGTTTTAATATGATGATTATTGATTGATTTTTATCGAATTGTAGAGTTAATACTTAGGGTTTCAATTTGGATTTTTTTAAAATATTGGCCTAGCTCATTGCAAATCAAAGGCAAATTTATAGTATTTGGTCACAATGACAAGTAAGTCATTGGACATATTTTTCTATTATATTATTCTTAACTGTTGAACGTAACATTTTCAATTAATTGATGATGATTTCATGAATGATATACTTATTTGCTATGTGGAAAAAAACAAGAATGATGAAAGTACTAATGATGTTGTGGATCGTCGTTTTTATGAACTTAAAAGAACATAAATATTAAAAGCTAATGCATTAACTTACATCTAATTATTAAACTATTTTATTTGAAAATTTTAAGTAATTTTGTTCTTTTTAACAGACCATTGATGTCAGATGATGTATTTTATCAATGTCAACCAACTTTTATCTATGATTCTGCTCTTATTTTCTTTAGTTTGTTGCAACAAACCAATATTATTATTGAGCTTTTTTATTTTGGTAAGCATTTCGATCACTACTTCTTTATCATCATATATTGATATCGGTTATGTTAAAATATTGATGTTAAAAATTACCAAACGTATTACTATTTATATAATATTACTTAAAAACTATATATGTCATTATATATAATCGTTCTTGTTCCACCCTTGACGAGAGGAATGCGGTGTGTAATGTGTCAGTGACTCTCCGACTTATCATAGAGCGAGACAAAAACGAGAGGAATAGGGAAGTCGTTTCAGGTAGCCAAGTATTCACAATGATTTCTGACTTCTTCAAGTAGAAATTAGAAGCACAAGTCAATATAAATATGCCCGAGAGCAAAAACGTGTTTGTCTCTTCTGCATTTTTCTTACTGCTCCACGTGTGCTCCTGGTGAGCACGCGCCTCCCCGGTAGTTTGAAGAAAAGTATCGCGAGTGTCAACTGTGAAGCGCCGTCAATGAGTTTCCTAAATGCGTTTTGTGAGAAGAAATTGTGATGATGCACATTTGGACAATCTTCATCCGCCCAGAAATTTAACAATAGGAGTGTTTTGCACCGAGATAGCACATAGCTAGCAACAAACAAAATGACGGCATTGTTCTCCACGCAAAGCGCAGTCTTCCTCGTTCACATCACAAAAAAAAAGGTGATGAAATGTAGTCCTGTCCAGTCAATACTTGGAAACGATACCTATGTGATGAAATACCGATCAGAATAATAAAAAAGAGCTCCCGTTGCCCCCTAAACTCAACTCACCTCTGGAACCGTGATTCAATTCAAGTTCTTAACCCGAACAACATTTATGACTTAAATATTTGAATTCTAGCTGTTTGCGAGAGACGATATACAGAGAGAAATAGTCGCATGTGATTGTGACCGGTACAGCTGAACTCAGTACACTTTTTTACTATAATTTTCCTATTGACCCCACCTTAAAACGCACCGTTTAAAAAGCTAATTACCATAGACAGTACAAGCATAAGCTAACTTTAAGCCTAAAAGAATCCAAATGTCGAGTGCTTGATTGTACCAACAGTCCTTTTTTCCAATAAACGCAATGGCCATTTATTAACTCACAACTAGACAAATTATTTTCAAAGGTTGGGTTCAGCCAGGCTTATTTTTTTGGTTATGTTTGTACTATCTACAGTAACTAACTTTTAAACGATGCATTTTTTCAAGACAGGGTCAATAGTAAGATTATAGTAAAAAGTGTACTGAGTTCAACTGTTTTGGCCAAAATCTCATGCGACTATTTTTCTGTACGTACTACCTCTCATGAACAGGTAGAATTCAAATATTTAACCCATAAGTTATAAGTCATCAGTCAAAAAGAACACATCCTTTAATCTTATTCATTTTCCCTTCACAGAACGAAAAGAAGCCCTTAAATTTGAAAAGAATGATACAAGAAAAAGTCGGTTCTTCACCATCTCAAAAACACAAAAAAGAAACTGAGAGAACGAGAACAAAACAAAATAAAGTATACCCGCAGAAAGTTCAACTATTTTTTTATTGAAAATCAGTTGGATCTTCGCCGAAGATGGAGATGAAGTTAGGTGAGAGCACAGATCGCTTATGCAATTTTGAATTATATATGAATTTTAATAAATTTGCGTTACCACAGTCATAGCACTTCAGGGGGAAAACAGGAAAAAGGAGCGATGCACACCACGCGTTCACGGTGCCATTCCACCTCACCGCCCGCCCCTCGTGGCCAGCAGCACAGCACCAGGAAAAAGGCGCAACAATACAAAACCCAGAAACCAATGCTGAGTTAAAGTAGAATCAACAGAAAGATTATAGTAAAAGATATACTAAATTTAGCTATATTGATTAAAATTACATATGACTATTTTATTATATATACTACTTTTCACAAACAACCAGAATTCAAATGTTTAAACTGTAACACATATACCATCAGGCAAAAAAACAAGGCGAGGTGAGGCGACCACCTTATTCCCAACTTCTCCCACCTATCACACCCAACAATTTAGATCAATGCAGTAGTAGCCTTGCACCTCCAATGGCGGACTCCTCCTACCTCCTTGCCCCGCACCCCATGGAGCTGATTTGCCGCGGTTCCCCCTACCACCTTCTGCTGTTGCCCGCCGTTGCGTGGCGGCGGCCTCCTCCTGCGCCCACTCGTGCTGTTCCCCCGCCGCCGCCTAGCGCCCGCGGCGACCGCCCGCCCGATGAGCTTCTCTACCTCCTCTTCTTCGCTTGGAATCGCTCTACTTGGAGCACCCGCGGCAACTATTTAGCTATTTGGTCTTCCAAGCTAGTCATCGAACCACTGTTATTGGAGTTGGAGACCCGTACGGTGACCCAGGTCAACCCTAGGCCAATCGTGTGGGGAATCGGTGACGCGTCGCAGATTTTTTTTCTCGATCAATTGCTCGGTGCCTATATATGCCTTACTACTTTGCTGCGAAGGTGCTGATGATTCCTTGCTCCCTGTGTTTTTGCAAGGTGAGGTTTTGCAGGAATGTTTGTTACGAGTGGCCGACGGTGCTCGCAGGTTCAACCAAATGGGGGTCAGGCAAGGGTTTATGCACCGCGGGGATGAGTGGCGATGCTGGGGATCAAGCTGGACTAGGAGCCATCCACTTGTTGAAATTCATTTTTGGTTTTATCTTAACAAAGCAAGTCCTAGACTAGGAGCCATTCATAACTGCCTCCTAAGCCTCAACCATTTTTCATATTTTTTGTTTTCTTAGTCATATACTAGATCTTAAGCCGTGCTACGATCATCTCAAGCAATAAGCTTAAGAGAGTGTCCTAGGTCATCTAAACTTCCCCTAAGTTTATGTCTAGTGCAATGACAAGCCGTCTCATGAGTAAGAATTATTAAGATCAGTTTTTTCACATAAAAGATATCTTTTTTTAGTTTCTTGAATTAGTTTAAGAACAAAGAGTTGATATTAACTCATGGTTCAATAAAAAAAACTAGTATAGCTTAATTTAAAACTCAATTTAGGTTCAAGACTCAAGTTAGCCTATTTGACATGTTATGAATCACAAGAGGGTCACTAGAAAAAAACTAGTCATAAGATCCAATAAGACACAATTTAATTCAAATTTTTCACATTTAATAAAGCTAGCATGATAAAAAACTAATCTACACATAGAAAAATATGATAAATCTAGCAAACTAGCATAAGACATGGTAAGATATAAAGCAAGATATCATGTCACATCGAAATAATAGTCAAAACTCTATGTATTTATATTACAATATACGTTACTAAATTTAACATGCAATGTGATACAATGGATGCAAAAGAATTAACCCCCTAAAAAATAGACCAAAGGACTAATAATCTCTAACTCTCCCCGTAAAGAAGCAAAACAATAAGAATTAATAACCTTAGTGAAAATATCCACAACCTGCTACGCAGACTTTACAAATTAAAGCACAACATCACCCTTCTCTACATGGTTTCTAATGTTAATGTGCTTGGTCCTAGAGTGTTTCATTGGGTGTTTAGCAATATTTATGGTACTAGTATTGCCACAAAAAAGAGGAACACTATCTAAAATCAATCCACAGTCTCACAGAGTAGATAAGACCCAGAGCACCTGAGAGCAACTACTAGCTGCAGCTACATTCTCTGGTCAACAGTGGACTGTGCAATAGAGAACTGCTTTCTAGATTACGAAGAGATAAGAAATGTGACTAAGAAATGACAAGTGTCAGAAGTATTCTTCCTATCTACTCTACATCCTACAAAATCAGCATTAAAAAACCTAAATAGAGAGTGCAGAATCAGAAGAATACCAGAGTCCAATGTCAAGAGTGCTCTGAAGGTATTTTAATATGTGACGCACTGCTGGACGATGAGAGGCATGAGGAAAAGCATGAAATCGAGCACATAGACACACCGCAAATTGTCTGTCCGGCCTCGACGCCGTGAGGTAGAGGAGAGAGCCGATCATACTGCGTTACTTCTTCTAGTCCATGGCTCTCCATCCTCATCATGATCAATCATGGTAGAAGTGGCAATGAGAGTAGATATTGGCTTGCTGCTTTCTATGTTGAAGCACAGAAGAAGGTCCATTGTGTACTTGCTTTGATGAATGAAGATTCTTTCTTTCAGTTGCTTGACTTGAAGACCAAGTAAAAAGGTTAGCTCATCCATCATACTGATCTCAAATTCCCTTCTCATAGTGTCTAAAAATCTAGATACCAAAATATGAGAAGAACCATTGAATATGATATCATCCACATAAATCTGAACAAGTAAGAAGTCATTGCCATGTCTGAGAGTGAATAAGGTTTTACCTACCATTCCCATTATGAAATCATTCTTCAGCAAAAGAACTCTTAAGCCTATTATACCAAGGTTTAGGGGCTGCTTCAATTTATACAAGGCTTTGAAGAGCTTCTAAATATGGTTTAGGAATTTAGGATTTTCAAAACCAAGAGGTTACTTTACATAGACATCTTATTTGAAATTATTAAGAAAAAGCACACTTGACATCCATTTAAAAAAAGCTTGAAGCCCTTAGACACCGCGAATGCTAGCAATATGTGAATGGCTTCTAATCTAGCTACAGGTGTAAAGGTTTCTTAAAAGTCTAAGCCCTTTACTTGAGAATAACCTTGAGCAACAAGCCTAGCCTTGTTATAAACTACCGACCCATCCTCACTTTGCTTATTTCTAAAAATTCATTTTATTCTAATTACATTATGATTAGGTGGAGATTCAACTAAGGTCCAAACTCGGTCTCTTTCAAAATTCTCAATCTCTTCATGCATAGTATTAACCCAAGAGGAATCAGATAAAGTATGGGTGACATCTTCGAATTCAAAAGACATAACAAAAGCAGAATGTGTATAAGAATCTAGAGAAATAAACCTGCAACGACTAACTTGTTCATGAAGATCCCTAATACCTACAGCGAGTAACTTGCTCATGGAGATCCCTAATCATCTGCTCTGGAGGCTATCATTGCTGAATATGGAGAAGAGGCTAGCCCTAGTGTAGATATGGCATCTACCTCATATGCCATGGAGGTACGAATAGAGCCACTCAAAGTGCTAGTGAAAATGCGAGGAGGCTGCTCTACTCAAGCTCGAGAAGTGGAAGTAGGTTCTCCAACCAACTCAGGAGCGACTAGAGGGTGGATTGGGTTCTTATCCTCTATGTCAGAGTCATCATCGACGAAGATGCCCTCCCAATCACCATGTATCTGTGTACCTATATCGTCAGGTCTAGTACTAGGACTAGCCTCATCAAAAGTGACTTCACAAGTCTCGACAATTTTATTAATATCCAAATTAAATACACGATAGCTATGAGAATGAGCAGGATATCCAAGAAAAATGCCATCATAACATCCATATTGAAATTTACCAAAGTTTTCATATTTAAGAATAAAGCACTTGCAAACAAATATCTTGAAATGAGAAACGCTAGGCCTATTGTAAGATCGAGGAGGCTGATTAGAGGAGGTGAACAGATAGTCTAAAAATTCTCTTTTAATTATTAAACCAAGTATATAATGTGAAAACTTAAATTAATTTGGTTTAGCACAAATAAAGCCTAAATCAATTATGTTCACCAAAATGTACCAACATTATAAGTCTATGTCAAGATTTGTAATCCTAAGATATCAAGCAATAAATTGATTCTATGAATATAAATTGAGCATAAGAAAATAAACCACAATTGACACAGTTACTTTTGACCGTGGTGTTCGGACACTTGCCGGTTTTCCTTAGTCTATGTTGAGGTAAACCCAAACGAATTAGACCGGCTCCATAATTTAAGCCTTCCACCTCAAATCTACTAGTGATAGCTCTTTCCCTCTCCAAGTAGGTGAGCTCCAACCTTCACAATTCACCGAATCTTCTCACAACCATCTTTGAGAAGATCACCCTGCACAACGCCTCCAATGCCATCTAGGAGTTGGCAATCTCTAAGAGTAATAAGTCAAGCCCCTCGCTTGACTCTCACCATGTGCAACGAATGCACAAGCTCGAGTGGATACTGAATCCACATCTAGATGCAACACATGCAATTTAGAGCCTTATTCCTTGCTCGCAATGTGTAACACATGCATAATTGAGAGGAGTACCTCATACTAGGTCAAACCTTACTCCAACTAGCCACAAGGGGATATATACCCACACCATAAAAACTAGTCGTTGGAAGTAAACACCTGAGAAAACAGGATTTTCAAAAGTACCACAAGCTTAAAATCGCTACTTCCACTCCCCTCGCAGCGGTCAGAAAACTAGCCGTGATCAACGAATCTGGTAGTTCCAACGGCTAAAGTCCGGTACTACCAATCATCGAAAGTACCGCTACACTCGTGTGGAACTACCGATCATACCGAGGACAAGAAGAATCCACAAAGATGTCTCTCTGGAAAAAAAAATGTACCGCTACACAAGTCAGTCGTTCCGCAAATCGGAAGTACCGCTCACACAGAGCCGGTAGTACCGTAAGTTGGTCGAACGCTCACAAAGAGCTGGAAGTACCGCTCGTCGACTACACTAGTCGACAACCACGTTGTCCGGTTCGACTACACAGGTCTCCGATTGCGCTGGTCTCTAACCACGCTGGTCTCCGACTATGTTACTTGGTTCAATCACACAGATCTCCGACTACACTGGTCTCTGACTATATTGGTCTTTAATCATGTTGTCGGGTTTGGTATCCTTTCCTTCGTGGCTTCGTCTCACCCAGATAGCACGAGAGATATCTTACATCTCACGTCCCAAATTTTTTACTGCCCCACGCACGTCTATACATCCGAGCTGCTGTGCACAGCTCATTTCTCATTCAAGCAGCAACAGAAGGAAGAGCAAAGGCAAGAGATGGAAGCAGCGTATCGCTCTCGTGTCCTGGCTGAAATCGACGCCCATAGCGAATGGGTTCGAGGGGACGCATTTGACACGCTCATCGTCGACGTTTCAGGTACGTATGATAGCTCACTACTCAAATGGTAGCTAGGGTTATCTAAAGTTGTTCAAGTTCGTACGTTGGAAATCGGTCGGTTTATATCTACGTTTGTAATAGCAGGAAATCGCACCTTAGAAACACCAAATGGTGTTTTAGGGACGGTTTGAAATACGGGAATTTTTTCTGTTCAGAAAATGAACTGATTCATGCGAAATTCTTACGAAATTCCTTCGTCCTAAACATGCCACTAGCATCTGTAGTCACTGGGACGTAACATACCATCGGCATTCTGACTACTTTTCGCTGTTGGAGATGTTAAACTGACAAATGGCACGCATGCCGGGCATCTCCAATGGTTCTAGCTAGCAACTAACTATAAGACTTACACATCATTTATATAGTACACACTAAAGCTAGCATTCTAAAGAACTATCTATAAGGATAGCTATTTGATGCTTACATGCACACACAGAATTTATAGAGGTTGCCTCGTTTGGCGTTATAGACTAGTGCTTAAGGAAGAGCTGGCTCGATTTTTTTTGCATACTCTCTTTCCTCCACATAGGATATATGATGATGTGTACATGCATATAGCTAGCTGACTCAGACCATTGGAGATGCCCTAATGCAGGATTCACCGAGGACTAGCTGAAGGTCCAGGTGGACCCGTCGGGTAGCCTGGAGATTAGCGGCGAGCGCGCCGTCAACGGCGGCCGGCAGTGGTGCCACTTCCTCAAGCGGTTCGACCTCCCCGTCGGCTGCGTTAATGCGGTGACGATCAAGGTCCAGCTCGACAAGGGCGTCCTCCACATCCAGGTGCCCACTGGCGGATCTACCATATGTCAAGTGTGTTAAGCTAAACACCTAAATTTTTTTATAAAATAACACGTATATAATAGGTATATTAGATGTATATACTATTAGTTGTGTTAAAGCTATATTTTATACCTGCAAATAAATTCAGCCCACACTTCCTGTATCTCACGCGTAGCCCATGTAATACATTAGACTCATTTTTCTTTTCACCTCAGCACTCCTCACACCCAAAGAGGTAGATATATAAACAAAATCCAAATATTTGTTCTATTTCTCATCTTGTGGCTGTCTGTGTGGGAGGCGGCTTCGGCCTTCGAGTGGCGAGCGAGCGGAGGTGTAGGCCAGAGGCGAGTGACGACCGGCGGACACGAACGTGGTGCCATGATGTGACGCAGGGCCGTCCCGGCCAAAATCGAGGCCCTGTGCAAAGTCTAAAACGGGGCCTCGTAGGCTAGCAAAATAGGACCATAAATAATATATAAACAATAATTTATTACATTAAAATGTAATATGTTATGAATTATATCTATTCAACCCTTCGTCGCATAATGTTCACTAGCATCCGCGACGGGCGAAGTATTCAAGTTATCGTCATTATTATCCATTTCAGCACTTGTGTTGTCAACAAGAACTTCTCCAACCTCAACATTATTTTGTATCTCTGGAGAATCTATAGGATGATTGTCAATATTACTATCAATTGCAGGGCCCGGATCAAGTGTCTGATTATCGGATGACACCTGTGACTCTTTGACAATAAACCTATCAATGGCTCCTTTCTGAGATTGAGCTAAATCCTCTAATCTTTGTTTCTTTTTACGCTTCTGATAACCCGACTCATATTTTCTGGATCGATTTGCAGAAGACATGGTCACATGGCTAAAGGCTAATGGTTTGGATCTTGAAACACTAGACGAGTAGATGCACATGTATACAAAAGATGAAAAGAACAAAATTTAGAGACATACGGCACATATACATCAAATGCACGTGCTACTGGTTTAATAATTAGTAGAATTTTAGAAAAGAAAAAAGAAAATTACCTTGCTTGCTAACTTGCTGGCTTGCCGCACGGCTTCACAGAATGACCATTCAGATTTCAGGCATTCACCAATCACGATCAGGCTTCCGTCTTGGTCGCTTCCCAGCTTCACGTACCACGCGAAACACTCGTCGATTGGCACGGCCGCTCGGCCTCTCGCGGGCTCGTGGCCTCGCCGTCCGCCGCGGCACCGCTGCTGAAGTGCGGCAAGTGCGAAGTGCCTAGGGCTGAGTCGCCGACTCGCGAGTCACGATTCGTCGGGAAGAACGAAGACACGCATGATCGGGAGGGAAAGGAGTCGACGGTATCAGGAAGTCGAACAGACGCGAGTGTTGTTTTGGGCTACCGGCTACGCATCAATAGGACTTGGGCCAAAAAGTAGAGACCAGGCCTATATAGTATTGGGCTGTACACAAGATATTGGGGGCCCCTGGAAATTGGGGGCCATGTGCGGTCGCACAGGCCGCACTTGCCCAGGGACGGGCCTGATGTGACGACAATCATGTGTGAGGCGGCGCGTGGTGCAAGGTGAGCGTGTGGCAGCGCGGGCGAGCAGAGAGGTGTCGCGGGCAGTGGCACAATGAACACAGAGGTAGGGAGCGGGCAACAGGAAGGGAGCAGCGCGGTAGCTGGGAGAGAGCGTGGCATTGAGAAGTGAGTAGCACCTCCAATTTATTGTCATCATTCTCTCTTCAGTTGTAGGTGTGCTCCACCCCACTCCACTTTTTTATTTCTTGGTCTGTTTTGCTTCATGGAAGGAACGTACAATTTTCTCTTAGATGGACAGTTCTTGTTGATGGAAAAATAGTAAAAAAAAGCAAGATCAACAAGATATACACCTCCTCTATGGCTGCGTCGATGCGGCGGCGATCAAGGTCCAGGTGCCCCACCCCAGCGCCGCCGGAGGAAATGCCGCCGATGTTGGCGGCAGCGAGCAGCACCCGACAGCGCGGTACGAGGACGCGTTGCCAGAAAAGACCACCGGTGCCGTCTGGAGCGGCCGTGTGGCGGCACGCATTCGAGACGGGCATCCGGCGTGGCGGCTGGCCAAGAGCCTAAGCAAGCACCGGCAGGTCGTGCTCACCGTCGTCCTCCTCTGGCTCGTCGCGCTTGCCAAGAACAAACCGAGCGGTGGGCAGGTCAAGAACGAGTGAGGCATGCGACACCTGTGCATATACAACAGTGCAGAACACCCAGATGTATTTCCCTAGATGATAAAAATGGAATAAAAATCCCTGTAAATAAGCAGGGTTGGAATGGCTCAAGCCTCAACATGTCGATCGATTATCTTGCCTCTTGTTAACGTGTGCTGAACCTTGGCTGCTGATAGGGCTTAATGATGAATCCACAGAAATCGATGAAAGTCACAAATCACTGAGATGTCACACATGAATCTACAGCAATAGGGCTTATTGATATATAGATTCAGAAAGAGAGAACCAGCTGATGTATTGTACAGATTTCATCAACGACTACAGTTCACTATTTCCCCCAACAAGCATTGTACAGATCTCATCGAACAAGACGGATCTGCTCCTGTTGCGCTATCTGATGGCTCCAAGCAGATTTGCACCTCCGAGCTTAGCGCCAGTTAATTGCTGTTTACGAAAGGAACTCATGGATTAGATTTTAGAAAACAACCTTAATTCTACTAAACGCTATGGTCCCACATTACTAGATCTGTATCAAGTTCTTGCATGATCTAAAGCGAGGGGAAATGAAAACACGCAATCGTTGAGGATGTGCACTTTTATCCCAGCGATAACTTTCTCATGTTTGCAAGATATGAAACGGAAAAGGATAAGTAGCAACCATAAGACTGGTTGTGACAGGAAGTAAACGTACTGTTTCGCGTAAATCTACTTCCCGCAGGTAAGCTCGCTGAAGATTTGCACCTTGCAAATTTGAACCAGCCAACTTGGCCCCCTGCAAAGGAGAGTACTTTATAATATCTGTGCATTTAAATGATAGGAAGCAAGGAAAAACAGGTTAATGCTTTTTGTTTCTGTATGTGTGTGTGAATGAGAGAGAGGGAGAGGGAGAGAGAGAGAGAGGCAATGTTAGACGATAAAATATTCATAGTCGTATGTTATCTCACTAGATGATAAACACTGAGGACCATCAGGGTCGCCAGATAAGGTATGCTTCACAATGTAAAATCTACCTTGAGATTGGCTCCTTCAAGGTTAGCTCCTCTCAAGTTGGCACCTGTAAGGTTTGCACTCTGAAAATACATGTGAATTGATTGTCAGTATCAAAACTGATCCAAGAGAATTGAATAGCGCTTTTCAACGTTCAATAATAAAGGGGTTGCTATTAAAAACTAGTTCATATGCAGATTCTCTGTTGAATGGCACCAGGAGAAAAGGACATACAGTGCTATGGGTATGAATTGATTGGCATGGATGATGGATCCAGCATGCAGGGATGAACAATATATGATTAGATAAAAGTAGCAAAGACAAAGAGAAAGACTAAACATTGTCAATGATGAAGTTTGTGTGCCTTCATGCTCGTCATCATTATTGCATACTTTTCTATACTGCATTGCAAAAAGCAGTGGCTGCCCTACACAGATTTCTTAGTACGGAATTTGACTTTGCAAGTGGGAATTGTTGTGGGGATGGCCCTCACCTGCATCTATTCGGCCTGCTGGGCCAAGAGGCTCAATAAAGCGTGTAAAAGATATATACATCCTTGGAATAGTACCATGTAGTAAAGGCATTATTGTAATGAGGCCTTATGGTCATGTATATCCTTCCTTGGGTTAACAAGAAAGGCATATAACTCATTTTCTTACACACTCTGTTAGTCACTTAACTTACTGTTTAGCTTATAGCCACAATAGGAATAATACACAGTAACATACTGAACACAAGATTTTTCAAACCTGTAGATGTGCTGAACGAAGATCCGTTTCGATGAAGCTACACTTTATCAAGCATGCATCTGCAGCATAGGTTCAACAATTCATCTCAAGTACTACACCACATTTACTCATTAGTTTATAAAAAAAATCTAAATAAGAAATCAACTTGAGAAACTTAATTTCGAATTAAATCCAGCTTGACCCTTAAAAAACAGATAAGCAGGGGTTGACACTTGACATAGTAAAATTGCAGTTGACAAGGAAACCTCCCGGTGATATAATTTCACAAGCAAGAAAAAAGGGAAACAGATACCATGCAGGTTAAGAATAAACTGTGATCAGGCAAAATGTGAGAGGAAAAAAGGGTCACCAACCTTGTAGGTTTGCACTTTGAAGGTTTGCTCTATCCAAAGTAGATTCTTCAAGATTTGCTCCTACAAACTCACACCTGCAATTTCAAATTGTGCAATTACGAACAGCATCTCCAAAATACAAATTAAAGAAGCAGGAAAGAAAAACTGCAGAAAAAGAAAAGAAAAATGTGGAAGCTTCTTACTCACGCAAATTTGCATAATGGAACGAAGAATGAGGAGCTTCAACCTCCTGCAAAAAAGACATAGATGTCTCACTATTGATGTAGCATTACACACAAGAGCATTACGTAATAAGTTGAAAAGAAAATGCAATAGGTAATTCTGTTGTTAGCAATTCCTAGTTGAAGTATTATTACAAATTCATGCAATTGATTTATAAAATCCACAACAAAGTTACTAAATTTGATAAGAGCTACTGAGATATGCAGCATATGTGCTACAAGCAGGATCACAATGCAAGTGCCGTACCCCAAATTTAGCTTTGTGAAGGTTAGCATGCGAAAAATCTGTGTTCTTAATACACCCGCAACTGAAATCAACCTCTGATAAGTCCTGCAACACATGGGGAACAAAGATGCATCTATACAAGCTCAACCCAAATCATCAAGAAACATTCGACCAAACAAGAGATACCTAACCAGTCAGTGAACCTCCCGAGAGCTTACAAGCTTAGACAGGTCAAGTCCAGAAAGATTCACGCCGCGGAACCGGACTTTGTCAGCCTGGATGCACTTGATCACGTCCTTGCGCGTCAGCTCGGCCTCCGACGAGCTGTCCACCTTCTCCTCCCCCATCCTCTCGTTTATGCAATCGATCAACCCCTAGAAAAACAAATCAAATCAAGCCAAACAAATGCCAGCCTCCCGGACAGCCGATAAACCCTTACAATTGGAGAGCGCGCGGCGTGGTCCATTTACATGCATCCGGTAGTACTCCGCCTCCCGCAGCAGCTGCTGGTACTCGGCCCCGGCGAGCGCGGGGACGTCACCGTCCCTGAGCCAGTTGAGCACGTGCCGGAACTGCTCCCCATCGCGGTCCACGAACACCGCCCCCTCCTCCTGCAACCCCCCACCAACCACGCCCAATTCATGGGACACGAGGTCACTCACAGGCAGGCAGCCGCAAGAAACAAGCGAGGAGCGGTCGTACGTACGGTGGTGGGGAGGCGGTGCGCCCCGCCGGCGAACATGGCGGCGAGAAGCGAGCCTGGCTCCCGCTGCGTGAGCGTGTCCACCGTCGTCGCGTACTTGCTGCCCCCTGCACCGCGCAGCGCACAAATCGGCAGCCGCCGGCATCGCAGCCGTGAGCCCGTGACCAACCGCCAAAAGAAGAACGAGGAATCGAACGAACCTTGAATCGAATCGAATGGAAGCTATACTTAGCAGACGGAAAGAGAGAGAGCGGGGGGGGGGGGGGGGGGGGGACCGACCGATGTTGAGGAGGACCGGCGGCTGCATCGCGGCGGGTGGGCTCCGGATCTCGGCTTCCCGCTTTCGTTTTCTCGGCGCGCCGCACAGCGAGGGGAGGGGGGGAATCGGAGGCCGCGCCGCGTGGCGTGGTGGCCTCGGCTCCTCCGCGCCCGCGCCGGCCGAGCAGAGCACGGCACGCGCGGCCGCGCAGCCTGTGGTGCTGGCTCGGTTTCGGTTCGGTCGTTCTGCTTTCGCCTGCCGCGGACGCGGGTGTGGTTTTGGTGCGCGCGTGGCCCGTCGGGCGGGCTGCACGTTGCAGAGTGTGCCAGCTTGCCACCGCCCCGGCAGCAGTGCGCGTGCAGCTTGAGGTTCGTTCCTGCTCCGCTCCGGGATGCTGGTACAGCGAACAAGGCTACGAGAGGTGAAAAATGAAATGAAACCTAAATTTCAAAAGAAATGTGAAATCTTGTTTGATTTGATTTCTTGAAAATCTTGGTCTAGTCTAGTTCAAATCTCAGCCGTCCATGTCATCTCTCTGCTGCATCGCTCTTCAATTGTTTTCATGCACGGCCGAAAAATATTGCCGTCGCCCCAGCCTCTCTGCTCCCACGTCTTCTCATTGCTTCCTGCTGCTACCACACCGCCTCTGCTCTCCCCTGTCTCACAGCCGGCAACCCCGCACCGCAAATTCGAGCACCCTGGAACCCACCTCTATCAGCTTAAGCCATCGTACGCTTTTCCTTCATTATCGTAAACCTTACCACCACCGCCTTGCCGACCACCTTGCTCTTTCTCTGCTATCACATACTACCGCCTCGCCGACCTCCCTGCTCTGTCTCTGCTCTCATTCTCTCACAGCCGCCGCCTGGCACACCACGTCACCTTTTGACCGTCGCAATACCATGCCCGAGGCAGCCTATACCTCTCCTCTCCTAGCCGCGCCGCGCCCTCCCACACCTTCTCGACCTCTGCCACACGTCGTCGCCGCCTTAGTCTTGCCCCTATGCCGAACCGCCATACTCGCCCTATTTAAACCCCCAAGCACCTCCTATAGATGCATGACGTCTAAAATGAGCCACCTATCCTCAATTGCTCCGACGACCAAAGCTCCATCGACGATCACCGGAAAACCTGAAGTAAGCTCAAATTTCCATCCTTTCTATTTAATCCATCCTTTTTCAATTGCTTTGGTCTGCAGCCTCCTTATACCCATAGAAACCTTGCTGAAGCTTTGCCCTAACCTCTCCGAGCCCCTACTGCCCTAGCGACTAGCGCGCACCGCTCAGCCATGGGACCCCGCTGTGGACAGCTTAACACAAACAAACCAGACCCAAGCCGTCACTTCCCCGAGCTTTCTCTAACCCCAGAGATGCCCAAACCCTAACACTACCGTCCCATTAACCCGTCCTTAAGCCATGTGCCTTTCAAACGTCCCGAAGAGAGGAGACCTTGCTGCCGGCGAACGCCAACTCCCCAGCTGCCTCCGAGCCCCAAAATGGAAACCCCAAACACCAGAAACCCACCCATGGTCGCCAATTGTTGTTTTGACCACAAATTCCCCACCATTTGAAATTTCTCTGAGCGCTCCACCGCTTGAAGTACCCGACCACCTTGTAATCGAGAGAGCTTCGACCACACCGCTTTGAGTCCTGAGTAACACCACTCGGACACTGTCCGATGCTTTTAAGCCACTTGAACGGCCCACTCGGATGCCGTCCGATGCTTCTAAGCCACTCGTACGTTGTTTGATCTTTTAAGCCACTTGGTCGCTTCTAACTGCAACAGCGTTCTTCCGACTACGACTTACAACCATGGTGCTTTCGACCATGATGCATCATCTCATGCTACGACCATGGCTTCTTCGTGCTCAATGTCTTCGACTGTCGGTACTCGGAGCACAGTACTCAGAGCCTCTGACTTTCATAGTTTCGACTGCTGCTTCGGCTATGGCTTCGACCACTGCTTCGACCACAGCTTTGAGTGTGGCTCCACCCATAGCTTCTACAATCACTTATAACTCATCAAGATTAAATCTATCAATCCCCACAGCCACTCGTACGTCATCCGATCCCTTAAGCCACCCACACGCCGTTCGATCCCCGCAACTGCTCAGACATCATCCGATCTCAGTAGCAACTCATACACCGTCCGATCTTCGTCGACTTCACACTCGACTACTTAGGAGTCGTTACAACCACGTTGTCGTTACGACCACATTATCGTTACGACCATGCTGTGGTTTACGACTGTGTTGTGGTTTACGACCACACTATGGTTTACAACCATGCTGTGGTTTACGACCGCACTGAATGTTCGGTCTCAGTAGTCGTAACTCGATTACGACCACGTCTTCCAGCTCCATAAACACCTCACAAGCAAGATTTGTGCTAATAGAAAACCACCTGAGTACTCGTAACTCTGTTCTTCGAGTACACAGCGACAACCCGATAAGGACTAAACAACCCGCTGTGAACAGTAAACCCGTGATGAACAATACCAGACTCATTACTGTTCACAGAACCCTAAAATACAACACACACACACACACACACATATATATATATCCATTTTGATCATTTCAAACTCATCTATCCATTCCCCAGCTTCGTTTTCCCATTCCAAACTCCTATAATCCAAACCTATTTTTATTTGATTTTTTGGATTTTATTTCTTTATTTTATTTTCTTTTATTCCTAGCTCAATCCTTCGAGCATGAAATTGATTTGTTTCTTTTGCTTTGCACTAGCACACGTTGTTGTAGACCAGCCGGCCTAGGGAGGAGAAGCTCAAGTTCAAGCTCAAGAATTAAAAGAATACGAAATCGTAGAATACATTGATCCGCAAGGCAAAACATATGTCTTTGATCATGTTGAACCTACATTACTTTTATTATTTATTTATCAGTATTTTCATTATGTTATTTACGCACTGTAATTTCTTATACAATAAATATTTAGAATGATATGATATTAGTTATGCCCTACCTCTTGAAAAAACTCTGTTTAATTTGATAGCCATATTCACCTTAACAAGACTTAGTAATACTAAATATATTGTTTAAATAATCATGGTAAATCAGGAATTCAACTGTTTTATACTATTAAGAGACTTGCCACTTTGCCGATAGAATTTCAAAAGTGGTTATAGGATAAGGAGATATCACGGGAAGCCACAAGATGGTTGAGTCCCATGACCTTATCCTAGGGTGGAGGTTTGAACTGGAAAAATGGCAGTGTGAATGAGCACCAAAACAGTGTGGATGGGCACTAAAATAATGTGGATGGGCACTAAAAATGGTGCAGATAGGCACCGAAACATTGCAGATGGGCATTGAAACAAGGATTTGTGGATAAAAGTTGCCTTAGTGAAAATATAAGGACTAGAACCTTATGTTAAGTAAACAATATAGTGATCACTCAACCACAAGCGTTGATTCATCAAACCTGATTTAGAACTTGTACAAGTTCGATTAAATATCTACAAAGGGTGAAGGGAGACGAGGGAGTTTTTGTGCTATAGGAGGAGGTATAATCATACTTCACAATAGTATGACCGTTTCAAATTAGGCAAGACTGCGGGCCACCTAAATTTGTTCGGAAATAGTTCCTATAGGATAGAGGCTATATAAAGAATTGTGCAGTGAAAAACCTTGTTTTCTTAACTCTGTCACGGCAGTTGGTGAATCTTATTGGTAAAGCTAAGCAACTCTGCAGAGTCATTTATTAATGGTATTCGAATACGCGTGCTTCTAGTAGATGAAGCTGTGTTTAATGGATGATTTCAATAGTAACGTGCTTGTTGTTGGTGTCTCACGACGTTGGCGAGGTGGGCATCGACATGTACTGCGCGGCCCTGTTGATGAGGTACTTGAGCACCTGCAAAGGCTGCAATGAAACCCGCGGGTGGTCCACAACGTCCCATGACACCCTCGTCGACGACGACGTGGATGCCTGTGGCGAGTCGGGGAGGGACCGCCCGCCAGGGACATTGCAGTTGAGGCTCCGCAGCCGCTGCTGGAGCTCCTTGTTCATGGACTCGGGGGTGACGCGCTTCTTCTTCTCCTTGACCGTCGACGAGTGATCCTCCCGCTTATTCTTGGCTTTGTCCGTGGACGCTCTCAGCTTGGCCTTCTTCTTGAGAGCTGGCGACGGCGATGACAGCTCGGGGAGGCCGTCGATGCCCATGAGGCGCGCGACGAGGCTAGGCAGCCTGGGCGTCTCGTCCTTCAACGACGGCGCGGTGACCTTGGAACGAATTAATGCTGGCTCAATCTTTACACCAATCTGCAGAAACATACATACGTACGTACGTACGTACATACCCAAGAGTGAGTAATTACGAAGCAAGTGCTAGCTGTTAAAATTGCAAAGATCATGGAATGAATTAATTACTACTTGACTGACCTGAAGTCCTGAATGTCCTTGAGTTGGTCGCCATCGAGCTCAAGTCTGTTCCTCGATGCCTCCAGCCCTGCGATCTTGCAAATTTTCCACGAAGGAGATGGGAGTTCGTCGACCACTCACAGTAGCTAGCTGCTCATTGCAACAATTGCAATTGCAATTTTGCGATGCTTTACCTTTGTTGTGGGAGGAAGAACTGACAACATGGTGGAAATTTGCTGCGACGGCCAAGGCGACGTGGGAGGGAGGGCGGTCGATGCAGCCGGCGCCGGGTGAGAAGATGAGGTAATGCACCATGTCCATGTAGCCGGGGTCGGGGTCTGCCGCCGTGGCCCGTGGCCTCGTGCTCTCTTGGAGCCACGGTGGTGGCGCTGCTGCGCCATGGCCACGTAAGCATCTACATATGTCACCGAGGTGGCCACATGCATCAGATCGGCTAAAATTTTGTTATCAAACGTACAAAATGACCTATGGTGCAAACAGGGATAAGTTTAAGCAGTCAAAAAAGTAAAATACAATTTGAGAGTAAAGTGGTATAAGCTTATAAGTTTAGAGATCTACGGTGCAATTTCTCTTTTTTAAGTTAGGGTGTGGTGATCGAGACTATGAATAATACGTTCTTTGCATTTTGGATCTGGATTTTTTATTTCGAAATAAGAGAATTGTCAAATAAGTCGTGTTTAGGCTTTTTCGTCGTTATGTTATCGAGCTGTTTTGCCAAAGGGCCTCTTGGTTTTGTTTTTAAAAGACAAGTTAGAGAATTAATTACAAACAGTAGGAAATGTGTGTTACGTAAGAAAATTAGAGTCTCTTTGGAACGCAGGAATTGAGAAAATATATGAGTAGAAAAAAAAACTTGAATTGGATGTCATGTCGTATTAAATCCACATGAATTAGAAACAAAGGAATATGTAACAAATGTTGCTTGCTTGGACCATAGAAAAAACAAAGGAATTTTGGTGATTGCTATGATTGTCGTAGACAAAGACAAATTTCTAAAAGATTTGAGTGGACATTCGTTTTCCATCAAAATTCTTATGAAAGTACATCTATGAAATATATTATATTATTAAAGTAGAGGAAAAAGAAGTCACGACGTACACCCTTAGGAGCTGTAAATTTCCATGTTAATCGGAGGAAAAAGAAAAAAGATCTAGCTGTCCATCTGTTGAACCCAAGTTATAATAGCTTAGATTAAAAGAAAAATTGGGTGTCAAGCACAATAAATTAGCTGAAATTCGAAAGACCTTCATAAAAACTTCAAAGTAAAACTAAAAATCAGAATAAAGGTTAAATGAAATTGGTAGTTGGAATTACTGAATTCCAACCTTAAACTAAAATTCAGAATAAAAAATATAGCTAGCAATTTGATTTAGATTACAAGAAATGCCCATGTCAAAAACAATTAAAAAATAACTAAAATTCAGAATAAAAAATAAAATAAAAGTAGCAATTCTATTTCCATATAAAACTAAAATTCAGAATAAAAAATAGAATATAGTTAGCAATTTGATTTAGATTAAAAGAAAAACTACATATCAAATACAATAAAAATGAAATAAAATTAGAAATTTGATTTCCATACAAACTTCAAAGTAAAACTAAAATTTAGAATTAAACTAAATAAAAATTAGTAGTTGGATTTGTGTACGATTCCGACCTAAAACTATATTAGAAAAACTCCATGTCATGTACAATACAACAATATGAAAGATTAGAGTAAAAATCAAAGGAAAATTAGTGTTTTGATTTTTTATATGAATTCCAAATTAAAATACCTAAATATTATAATAAAAAATAAAATAAAATTATCAATTGTATTTACATACAAATTCCAACCTTAAACTGTAAAAAAACTCAATGTCATATAAAATCTAAAAATATACTAATTCAAATAAACCACTCAAATTCAGAATAAAAATTAAATACAAATTATTAGTTTGATTTGTATACAATTGCAACCTAAAATTGTATTAGAAAAACTCCAATGTGATGTACAATCTAACATTACGCAAACTTGGAAATAAATTAAAGGAAAATTAGCAATTTGAGTTTCTATGTGAATTCAAAATTAAAATCTCATATGCACATTCAAAATAAGCCATCACATTTGCTTTCAAGAGTTAGAAATTACCATGTTAATCGGGTAAAAAAAATATAAAGATCTATACCGTCGATTACAGTGGGTTTAGATTATAACAGTGTGGATTAATAGGGTTATAAATAGATAGTACATTTTGATAACAAATAGGACTTTAACGTTGTAGATGCATACAACACATGTTATTCAATATGTCAATCTATATATGTAACATCTAGGAATGAGAGAAAGCAGCCCTATGATTAGAGGAAAATAAAAGAAGGATACTCTCTTCATTCTTTTTTAAGTGATATTCTTGAGTTTCCACTCTTTGAGATTTCGCTTTGATTGATACTTTTTGTAACTTTTATTATATACTAATAAAATTATAATATTATGAAGGTATTTATAACGACAAGTCTAATGATATAGTTTTCATGTATCCAATTTAAATAGTTTTAAACATATTAGTGATTAAATTTTAAAAAGTTTGGTAGCACGGAAAGTATCAGATAGAAAAGAATAGAGGGAGTATCTGTTAGCAATGACAAGGCTCTACCAAGAATGAAGTTCATCAACACCTTGGTCAAATCAAGGAATAAAAGATTGATTCAGAAGAAAAAACATGGTGAAGAAGATTAATTATTTCCTTAATGCTCATGCATACAATGGATTGAATGTAAGACATAGTCTGTTTACAATTTGATGAAAGCATAAAAGGAAACAATGGCAACCGCCACAACTAGAGTAGAGTAATGCTGGATGTTGTGACCCTTAATGTCATTGTGCCTCTCTCGTTGTGACATGTAGTCCACACTATATTGGTCTGTCGGAATGAAAGTATAAAAAAGAGGTACATAAAGGATGTAAAGAACCAGAAAAACAATAAGTTTTGACCAAAAGTAGCTCTCCTTGAAAAATACCAAAATTTCCTTCAAAAATTGAGTCACTGTTTATCCTAAAAGCATATTCACTGTCACGTTCCAGTTATGTTTGCTTAAGATGTACTTAAGTTTTTTCTTTAAAAAAGATGTATTTTATCTTCAAACTTTCTTAGCATGTCCAATGTTTCTAAAACACCTAAAAATCATTTACATCAATATATAATAATTCTAAAACACTGTTACAAACATAATTAATCTAAAGCACTTAAATTGTCCTTTAATACAAAACAAATTGTAACAAATTTAGCCGTGCAAATTGCACGAGCCAATCGGCTAGTTTCTTCTAAAAATCAGCCCGAATTCCCCGCAAACGGACAAGAAACCTCGCTGATTCGCCGTCCAATCCCATCCGTGGCTTCCACCGCCGACGACCACGAGGGCAAGGGCAAGCGCCCCATGTCCCCGGAGGAGGATGTGGCTTATGCCACCGCTGCTGCTGCGGAGGCGGAGGTGAAGCCCTCGTCTTCTTCTTCGGAGGTGGGGGAGGAGGAGAAGCCGGCGCTGCTGCTGGTGGCGGAGGATGGCGTGGAGGTGCGGGTCTCGGAACCCGCGGCGAGGCTGTCGCAGATGCTCCGCCACATGATCGATGCTTCTCCTTGCCGGTGCCCGCCTCTTTGCTGCGAATTGTGATGTTGGGTTGCTTGAGCAGCGTTTGATACACTGGCGACGAGTGTGAGTATTTGTTCAGTGGTCAATCTAGTTTCGAGAACTTGGCACTGTTCTGTCTACTTCATGCCATCCCATGGGCATGTATTGAATTTTACACACAAAATCAAGCTCATAACAAAGTCCCAGGAAAGCAAAGCAATTACACGAAGCGATCTCACATTTCAGTGTGAATCTCCAAGGCCATCAGCCAAGGCATGTTTATTAGCTGCGAGCCATGTCGGAAGAGAAGTCAGGAAATGACCAAACAAGAACAGCCGTAGGGGAAGAAAGCGAAGGCTTTTAAGCAAAGCAATGCGAGGTAGGGGAAGGTGTGCGTCACATGGACCACGACGACCGCAGCGCCAGCGCCGGTGTCGGCTTCGCCCCCTCCATGACAAACACGAGGCCCGGCTGCAGCTTCGCACCCTTGCCGACGTTGAGGCTGAGGAAGCCTTCCAGGTGCGGGTGGTGCTTCTCCCCCGCCGCCGTCCCGCCCATCCTCACGCCCCATCCGAGCTCGTAGTCAGGGGTGTCGGACAAGCAGAAGCCCCAGTGCAGCGGTCCACGGTTGGGCCTCTCCCTCTGAACCCACCCTTCTGCTTTGATGCTCCCATACAGTTCACAGCCCAGCATCGCCGCGATCGATTGCGCCGACCGGGTTTCCGATGCCGTGCCTGCAGGAGGGGATCCCGGATCCGGTGCCGGAGGTGGTGTTCTTTTTTGCGGTTTCAGGCTGCCAAGTGGAACGGCAAGCGTTCCAAGATTGTTGAACCGGGAAGACGATGGGCAGATCTGCCAGAGCCCTGACAAGCTGAGCTTGACATCGAAGGCCGGTTCATAGGACACCTGCCCAAATGTGGTCATGCGGTTGGCTACCCCATGATCACTGTCTTGTGCTCCTGAACCATAGATCAACTCGGCTATGGATGCGGTGACTTTGGATCCCTTGATGCTCAAACCGGCAGCACAGTTGTGATGTTCAGAAAACGAAGGCGGCCCGTCGAAAGAGGCTTGGCTCTGGAGACTCTGCCAGCAATCTCATCAGGTCAATTCGCCACTATACGATTGAGGTCCAATGAATGTGACAGTTACCCCAACGAAAATGATTCCGGCAGAGGTTAGGGACACGGTTACCTGAATCAAGCTTGAATCATGCAAGAAGTTGCTGCATCGAGCTCCGAAAGGAACCAGGATCATCGACAGCCAGTCGTTGATGTGGGTGCAGTACTGCAGCCTGGTCAGCTCCAGAGGCCTCCCGGTCGCATCCCCGAGACGAGCACCTGCTCCAAACCTGGTCGAGAGCTCCGCTGCAATGGTGTCCCTGCCCCTGGTCTTCGCCTCCAAGACGAACCTCGAGCTGAGGCCCGTCCTGATCCCCGCCCTGTCGAGGGTTTGCCTCGCTTGCTCGAACTCGCTGTCGTCGACGAGAAACAGTGCGCCGACCGCATCGAGCGCGACCTTCACCCGGATAGGGAGGTCTGGGAAATGGAACCCCTTGCCGCTTCTGTACATGGAAAAGATGCGTTCCATTTGCTCGTGTTTATCCAGGAGCTTCATGACCTCAGGAAATGTGTCTCGCTGCAAGCGCTCCATGATACCAGCCTGCAGCAAAGCGTACCAGTGAGACCAGCAGGAGTGCTCGATGATGTTGGTAGCGCGAAACTATGGAATGATTTGAGTCATTATCCATGGATCAACACGAGACGCAACAAAATCCCACCCAAACCGTGAAAGGGATTTAACCCGTTCTTGACTGGATTCAGAGTCTTAACAGATGCATGTGCAAGAACCATATAGAAATCGTGACGCGGTCCGGGGGAAAAAAAGAGGTGAAATGCAGTGGTGGCAGCGTATACAGGTTGATTTTAGTTTAGGAGAGTGTATAGATATCATCTGGATATTTTTTTCTTAATTATTATTTAAATTTATGATCTTTGGATTAGAGATTAAGAGACCCCTTTTTTAAAGGGGGGATTTTTTTTCAAGGGAGAGGGGGTAGAATTCAAGGGGAGGAGGAGAATTTATGGTCATTAGATCTCTAATCTAATAGTTCTAAATTTAGATGATAGTTAGGAAGAAAGCATCCGAATAACGTTTAACAAAACCTTTAGTTTGTGATCAGCAATTCACTGCGGCGGAAACAAAATTCTACTGAAAGCATGCGGAGAAATTAAGAAGCATGCGGAGAAACAAAGAAAACGACGCAGTGCCGTCTGCTTCGTCTGAGGAGTTACGTCGATCGAGCACATCGCCGGCGCCAGCGGCGACTACTGCATGCATGTAAGAAAAAGAGCACTTTTATGATATCTTAAAATGAATATAAGTTGTCTAATCTTTATGATCCAATAATTAGACTGATTAGGATTTATTTATACTATCATCTACACTACAGAATCCTAAAAGGGATAAAATCGTCAAGTAACTTCGTGGCGCAACAGTAAATAAATCTCCGGCGACGACGCGTGCTTCACGGGGCTGTCCCCGACGGAGCAGGTGCAGAGCTCGCCGATCACCCTGCTGGAGCCTGGACCAGCAGGCATGTTCGTTGAGGTCCAAAGCAGCGACCAAGGACGTCCAGCAGAGCTCCAGCCTAGACCTTCTTCTTCCCTTCCTCCTCGTTCTGCTCCTACTTGCTGCCCCGCCGCCTCGCGCCAGTCGTGATGGCGGCCGCCTTGGCCACGACGGCCTCCACGGCCTTGGTCACCGTCGCCGCCTTCGACGTCCACGGCCTCGACCTCGCAGGCCCAGGAGACGAGCAGGCGTGGCATGTCCTCGCCGTCCTTGACGCAGCTCCGGGCCCAGCCCCACAGCGTGGCCACCTACGCCGCTACGCGCGCTACGACTCGGCCCAGGCCTCTAGCGCCGTCCGCAAGACATCATATGAATAGTCGATAAAACTCTTTCGGAAAAAAAGATTTACACATAAAAGTCGATAATATCCTATAAATCAATAGTGAAATTTTAGCTTTACTACTACTCTTCTACAGTAGAATGCACAGTAAAATTCCCCAGAAAAAAGATGCCAAGAAAAGATCGTACAGGGCGGTTATGGGGCTGCTGCTGCTGCGGCGGCGGCGGCCGAGGAGGAGTCGGGTGGCCAGAGCTGCCCCGGAAGGCGCCGCGGATGAACGCCTCGCCGGACCTGAGCAGGCCCCGGACATTGTCGGCGACGGTGGGGTTCGGCTTCGACCTGGCCTCCGCCGGAGGCGCGGGCGCAGGGGCGGGAGCCGGCTCCGGCGGAGGCAGCAGCAGGGGCGGAGGCGGCGGCGCAGGGTCGGAGGGTGAGGAGGAGGAGGCCATGGCGCGGCGACGAGCGGATAGCAGCTCGAAGAAACCAAGTGGCGCGTCAGGCAGGCTGTAGCTCTTCTTGCTTCGACGAAGGCGAGCTCGGGACCTCGTCGCTTCGCTTCCCGCCTTTTTCTTTCCTTCACGGCGCCTTATTCTCATTTGCCTTTCCCTTTTTGTGGCTTTTGCTTTCGCTTTTCCTTTTTTTTTTTGCTCTCTACATCGTCTTGTATGTATTTTGTCCTTGCGATGAACACTGGAAAAACGAAGTTCTTTTCTTGAGGAGGGAGGGAAGGGAATGTGGAGCGAGGAATACTGTGTTGCAAGGAAATTTTGTTCAGACCTGGATTCGGTACTGGAAAGCATCACTGCATCAGACTGGTAAGTCATAAAGATGTGGTCGTGGGTGAAACTACCCAAATTTTGAAAACAAATTAAATTTCTCTCAATCTTGTTTCCGCTTGATTCTTGGCTCTATCCAGCACCTTCCTCACTCGTTCAGGCTATCTTTTCCCCGCCACACCATCTCCTTCGTCCAACTGTGCATAGCCCTCGACCGAATTCACTGTTCACCATTCGAAAAATCGCCCCACACATGGCCACCGCTCATACGCCACCGCCACGACTTCACCCCCCGCTGCCACACCTCTGCCATGTTGTCAACGCTCGTACGCCTCGCCCTTCCCGCCCGTAACACCCCTTTAAATGCCCCTGGCTGCGCTTCGGATTAACCAGAGTAGACTCGGCAGCCGCCACTCTGTTCATGTCTCATCGCCAACAGAAGCGCCACAAACCGCCTGCCCACCTTGCCAACTACTGCCAAGCCAGAGTACGGCCTCCTTGACACCTGGCACCCTCATTTATGGCCGTAGCCCCACTTGATCAAACCACCATGGCTATTTCAACACCGTCGTCCTCTCTTCTATCTCTGCTCTCACACCCTCGCAGACGACCTAACATACCCTGTACCCATTTGACAGCCACAATGTTACTCCCGAGGTAGCACAAAGATCACCACCACCAGCTACGTCACGCCACCTCGTGCCTTCTCGACCTGGTCACGCGCCATTACCGCCCCAACTGTGCCATGTGCCAAACCGCCATGGAATGGCTATAAAAGCCCGAGACCACCTCCCAGACAATGCATTGGTGTCTAGGAAGCCACCCCACCCTCAATCGCCCTATCGACCAGAGCTTCGTCGACAATCACCAGGAAAACACCAATGTAAACCAATTTTCAATTTTTGCTAATTAGTCGATTACATCTTAATTGCTTCTGCCTGTAGCTTCCTCACACCCTATCAACACCTCCAAAACATGGCCCTAGATTCCCAAGCCCCTTAATGCTCTAGCAACTAGCGCCGCCACCGACCAAAGGAGGCCGTCGTGGGTAGCCCAACCTGGCGAACCTTTTCTCAAACCACCACTTCCCTAAGCCTCCACCACCTCCAAAGATGCTCAAATTGCAAATGCTATTGTTCCCTTGACCTGCCATTAGCCCCTATGCCATCCAAAAGTCCCGAGAATGGAAGACCTCACCATTGGCGATCACCCGACTTCCAGCCGCTTCCGAGCCCAAAAATGGAATCCTTGTAGCACCAGGAACCCACCCACGATCGCCAATTGTTGTCTTTGACCATGAATCCTTCGATCACTGTGTGCCCTGGAAACTCCAACCACTCCTCCGCTTGGAATCCCCGACCTCTTCGTAATCGAAAGAAACTTTGACCGCACCACTTCGAGTCTTGGGCAACCCCGCTCGAATGCCATCCGATGCTCCCAACCCGCTTAAACGCCATCTGATGCTCCCAAGCTACTTGAATGCCGCTCGATGCTCCTAAGCCGCTCGAACGTCGTCCGATCTCGGTAGCTACTCAGACACCGTCTAATCTCCATCGACTTCATGCTCGAAGTTGAACCTCAACCATCCGTCCGACCTCGTTAGTCGTACATGAACCCACCAGAGTACTTGAGACTCCTCTGTTCTCCGAGTACACCGATAACAACCTGATAATAATTGTAGCAACTGGATCGCTGTAAACAGTAAAAACCCACGATGAAGAGTAAAATACCCGTTACTCTTCACCCATACCCAAAAAATTACAAAGTATATCCATTTTGACTATTTTGAGTTCGTCTACCCTATTCCCAGCTTTGTTTTTCCATATCAGACATCGATAAAACCCAAAACCACTAAAACACCATTCCAAACCCTAAACCTAATTCGATCTGAACTATTATCATTCACCGAAACCCTAAAAAAAACACACACACACACACACACACACATATATATATACCCATTTTATCATCTTCAGCCCGTCTACACCCTTCCCAGCTTCATTCCACTATCTTAGACTCCGACAAAACTCCAAACCATCCAGATGATATCCCGACTCCAAACCTAACACCGTACACACCCATAGTTATTCGCAGAAATCCATATAACACCTATATACTTCTTTGACTATCTTGAACCCTATCTAACCTAATCCCAACTCCATTCAGCCAAACCACACACCGCCTAAACCCTGACCTTGAACCTATTTTCTTTATATCTTTTTAGTTATTTTATTGTATTTTATTCCCAGCTTGCATTATGTAAAGTAGGAACTTATTTGCATTGGTTTTCCATGGTAGTATTAGGACCTAATGAGTTAGTCAACAGAATAGCTAAAAAAGCAATTAAAGAAATCAGTATCCAATCTGAAGACTACAGTGAGATAATCAGATACTATGGATAAAGAGTCAAGTCATATGTTTTTGATCATATTGAACATATATTCCTTTAATCATTTATTTATCAGTATTTTCATTATCTTATTTATGCATTATAATTTCATGTACAATAAATATTTAGAATGACATGATATTTAGTTATGTCCTGCCACCTGAAAAGGCACTATTTAATTTGATGGCCATATTTACCTAGATAGGCCTTAGTAATGATAAATTACTATAAAATATACTATGGTAATTTAAAAAATTCAACTGTAATAAACTAGTACTGGCAGTGATGCAGTGCATTGGATTATTGATTTATGGATAGTTATCTTGTTGATGAAAAGTAAGGACTAGAACCTTATGATAATAAAGAACATATTGATCACTTAACCACAAGCTTTGACTTGTCAAACCTAGTCTTGTAGCTACTCAAATCGATTGAATCTCTACAACAAAAAAACAAAAGAAAAGAAAAGAAGAGTTGGTATGGGAGGGGGTTAACCATATTGAAAAGGAGAGTTGGTATGGGAGGGGATAACCATACTTAACAACAGTAGATCCGCTTCAAATTGGGAGAGGACACATGCCACTCGAGTTTACTGGGAAACAACACCTACTAGGTAGAGGCTGTATAAAGAGATGAGCAATGAAGCAACATTGTTTCTTAATTCAGTCATGAGAGTTAAAGTTGAGCAACTCTACAGAGTCATTTATAAATGGTATTTGAATATGCTGTGCTTCTGGTAAATAAAACTATATTTAATTGGCAATTCCAATAGAAAAACATAAGTATATTTGAAAATGTTGAAGTCTGGTAATCAAGTTTTAAAATCCCAATTCCTTAAGAAGTTATTGTTTTTTGTGTTTAGAAATGTTTACAAATAAAACTACATTCACCTAAAATGTTAAAACACATATATCCCCATCCCTTGGAAACCCTGGCAAGTAATTATATAGCATTTCCCTATATGATTTGTTGAGTACAGTTGGTTGTAATTAGTTTTGCTTCATTTTTCACCAACACAGAGATCAAAAGAAGAAAGGATGTTACAAGTTTTCGTGTTAGGGTTACGACCGCACTGAAGTGTTCTTGTGGAAATTTTCTTTGAATCTTCTGACTGTTAAGTCTTATTTTAGGCCTGGATGCCCTTAAAACTGTTAAAGTTGACTGTTAGGTCTTATTTTATTCAAACTAACTTTTAAAATGCTCATGAGCAAACATGATACTTCTTCTGTCCGTACCTTGTAACATCCTAAATTTCGAATGTCTGAAATTGCGAAGAATTTAAAACTTTTTATTCGCATCCTGTTGGCATTAGAAAATTGTTTAAAATCTTATTTGGGTTTTCCCGAACTTTGTGCTAAGTAAAATATTGACTTGAAATAATTCTCAAATACAAATAAGAATCATGACGATAAAAGATATGAAATAATTTAAATATGAGTTTAAAACTCTGAAAACCAAAATCCAGAAATTAAATTAAATGAAAATCCATCTTCCATCAGATTGACCCAAGAATTCAAATTCGGATTTAATTTTGAGTTTCCTAATTAGAAATAAAAATAAAAAAATGTGAATTTCAAAAATCATTCAAAACTCAAAAATTAGCAAATCCTAATGTAAATTAAAATTTAAATTAAAATCCGAATTTCAGAAATTTCCTATTTTTTCTTCTTTCTCTCCCTCCCTCTCTCTCTCTCTCTCTCTTTCCCCTCTGCCGTTGGGCCCAGCTCCTCCCCGCCACCCTCTCTCTCCTTCCTCCTCCACTCGTTCAGCTTTCTTTGTTTCTTCTTCGTCTTCTTCACCCGTTGCTCGCTCTCTGTCCTCACTCCCGACCGGCGGACCCTGCTCCCACTATTCACCCATCACCCCCACGTCGCCACGCCTGCTCTTGTCAACCTCACGTCTGCGCCCATGCCCTGCGCACGTGTCATCCGGCGACGCCCGTCGCCTTGCCATCCCATCCCGCGTCCTGTGGCATGGTCACCACCTGCAGTGCAACAGCAACTCCCCAAGCTATAAAGGGGCTCCTTTGAGCTTGCATTACCCCCTGCAACCTCCCTTCCTTGCTCCTTCTTCCTCCCGACTCAGCCCGGCTCACACCGCACGCAGGTCGAGGCTAGCTCTCCACATTCTGGCCATTTTGGTGACGCTATCGCAGAAGTGAGCATGTCACATCGCTTTCCTGGGCACATTCCACCGCCCCTCCAGCTTAATTGGAAAATCTCTGCTGGAGCTCCCCACACGGTCGTCCTTCCCCATCGCCGGCCACAACCATCGCCGCCAGCGCCATTCCTCCTCTAGGACACCATGGGCCAATTCCTCCCTCGGGCACCATCTACACGCCTCCCCGGAGCATTCCCCACCGTCACCGGAGCTCCTCCCTCAACCCAGCTCACCGCTGCCGAGAAGCCACTTCACCGCCTCCCCCGTCCATATCAATGGCTCGCCATGGACCTTCTTCGACTCGGCAAATTTCTCGGTGAGCTTCCACACGGCGCACTCGTGCTCACTCTCCCCTCCAATTCCTCACTCTCCCACCACAACGCTGGCGCCCCGTACCACCCCTGCCTCCGGTCGCCAAGCCTCTCCGCCGGCCCGCCTCGGAGCTCCTTGGGTCACACCAGCACCCCCCTCGGCTTCCATCTGGCGTCGGAGTTCCATTTTGGCCATCGCCGGCGCCTCCCCGACAGCGCCTCGCCGGCAACGCCGTTGGCCATGCGCCGTCCGAGCCTCCTCTGTTTTGACCCCAGGCACCCCTCGGTTTTTCTCGTCTGTGTGCATACATTCTGTCAGCCCAAGGCCTCCGCCCAGTTGGCTAGCTGAGCGTGCGTTAAACTCTCAGGCCTCAGGTCTCCGGTTCGAATCCCATCGGCCGCACCTTTTTCTTCTCCTTTTTATTTTATTTTCTTTAATCCATTTCAATTAAGAAAAATTAAGGAAAATTATGAAATAATCCAGGGAAGCTAATAAATTTGATTAGGCTATAAAATAACATTATTTAAGATTTAATATTGGATTAAATATCATATATGAGTAACTCTTGTAGTTTGAAACATATAATTAGAATCTAATTATTAATTAAAGATCGAGCCATCATATTCTACCATCCGCTATGCCTAGCCATCCTCAAATCCGAAGCGGAATATTCCTATATCCTGAACCCTCTTTGACATCCGTCTTGGCAGATTTCCTTGTTGTCATTTTCTCACTTCGTAGTTCGTTCCAACCCCGTTTGACTCCGTCAATACTCTATGCCCAATCAACCCAACCTCAGATCACCCATTTTATCATAATAAAAATTAACCAAGTTCAATTGGATTTATTTAGATTTTTTGAGTTATTTGTCTTTATTTGGATTCAGTTGTTTAGCGCGTAATTAGAAATTGGAGTCCTGAAAAATCAATGGATCAAGCGAGACCAAGATTGAGGTGAAGATAAAGATCAGAAGTTCAAGACCAATGAATGAGAAAGCTTGAGTGAGCTCAAGACCCGCGGTAAACCGCGCAAGGCAAGTCAATACTTTGATCATGTTGAACCTACATTTTCTGCAAATTAATTCCATTTTAAATTATCAAATTGCATGCTGTTATTTTATGTGCAAATTTATATTTGATTTCAAGCTTCTAGTTATATACCCATTAATGAATTTGTTAGTATTACACTCATTTGAAACACTTGAATATCTGAGCCTTGTTACCTTAGCAAAAATTATAATGGTAATACTTTCGAAAATAAGTCCGTAATTATACGCCACTGCTTAGATAATCGGGAGCACCAAAATGTCCTAAGTATTACTTTCAATCATGAGAAACTGGTTTGGGAAGTCATGGTGAAAATGATTGATATATTTTGATATGACTATTTTATGCTCCCAAAAATCCCAACTTGCTTAAATATCTGGGTGGATGGTTCGGGGGCTGGTGCAGCGATGCACAAGAGTTGTGGTGGCAAGAAAAATGGGTTAATGTGTTACATAGGTCGTGGGTGAGATATGAGGGAGTACGGGCTAAATTCATTTGCGAGCACAAATATATAATTTTGGTCCAACTAACAGTATATACACCAAATATATCTATTATTTACCTGGTATTTTGTAAAAAAAGGGTGTTCAGCTGAACACCCATGACACACTACAAATCCGCCCATGCATGCTATCTATTTGCATCCTGTGTATTGGCTCACGAAGCACGGTGGTTTGTGCTCACCCTCGCTCACTCAACTAATCCAGAATCAGGAGTTAGATAACTACACTTCAGCAATACATCTGGACATGATGGTGAAGAAGATGAAGGTGACAAGAACTAGGTCGCGTACCTTCAGTTGGCTGGCTGTGGGCACGTCCTGAGAGTCATACTTTGTGTGCTTCGTTTCCGTTGCGGCATTTTATCGATTCTGGCCTGCTCGGCCCATGAGTAAGTCTATTATTACCGCATGATATGTATTTTGATGTTCAGTATTGTATCTGTGAGCACTATCTACTGATCCAGGAAATAGTGCGGTGGAATCACAGAGAATTCTAGATTGTAAAATCTTGATATGACATAACTGAACTCCTGGGCTATTACGGAAGGTAATGACGTTCCTATTCTTAAAAACGGGGACGTTACAGTGGGAGTGTGAGCGGTGAGCCCCCATCAGATTTCAGATCTCTCTCTCTCTCTCTCTTATCTGTGTGTCTTTGCAATCCTGGTGGAACGAAACAAAGCAATCCCAGCAGCACAGAACGAAAGTAAATTATGCCATTTGCAATGTCCTTTTTCACTTTCAGAACTAACCTCCTGCGCCAGCGAAAATTAAAGCAGGCGTAAGTTGAGTATAATATTAGGAACAAGGCGCCTCATGCCAAAGGAAGAACGTGATAGATTAAAATGTCCAAGCAGGTTCCAAATAGCCACGTTTAGCACGTTAATTTGTGCCGACAACACCATGGAAGGGGAAGAAAAGGTGGGGAGAGACAGACACCGATGTGGTTAATGTTTTTATTATCTTTTTCAAAAATATCAGTAGACAACGCATATGATTTTAAAATAAAAAGATCCGGTCATGTACGGCGTCGTGGATCGTCGGATGCCTTCGCCGGGCGGCCGCGTGAATCGGTGGCCTTGGGAGGAAGCAGAGGCTGTAAGCATGGACCGACGGCGGCCGGGGAAGGATGTGCAGATTTGTTTGGTTTCCCCGGCCCGTCTGGGTGGTCAGGTCCACTGCCATTTAGCTAGCGAACCACTTAAGTGGCAAACCACTTGAACCGGACTACTCGGTAGTTCTCGCCAAGTTGCTTTTCAACGGCGGACGTACGCCATGAACGTCGGCATTCAAAGATGGAAGCTCATTTTCTTGCTAAGTATGCCTATGCTCTAGATCAAGGTTGCCATTTTTCGTTTGACAGGATCAGATCGTAGGATCAAATTATAGAATCACGATTCTATCAAAAATTTTAAAAACGTATATATTTTATATAAAAAATGAATTATATCTCTAAATATGCAAATCTATTGTAGATTTTTTGAATTTGATTTTGTAATTTAAGTACACTTATTCATGTTATATTGAATTAATGTTAATTTTGAAACGTATTTAATTGTTTTTAAATAAACTAATAATATAAAAATGCAATATATCAAAGATAATACCTTTTTACCTTAGAACAACATGTAAACAATAAAACAAAGTAAATTAAACTAGTGCAACATAAACTAGCAACGGGTAATATCAATTTTTATATGCTACATATAGTTTGTTGTCAGGATTATGATCCCACTACGATCCTCCCCGATCCTAACGATTTTACGAATAGAATCACGATCTCACTGCGATACTACCTGATTCCGATCCATATTGCGGTCCGTATCATCTACCTCCAATAGAATCATAGGATCGTATAGAATCATAGCATCGATATGCATGTAATCACTGATAATAATCAATAAAGCTTCCCGATTTCCCCTAAAAAAGACTACTTGCCACTTTGTCAGGCACATTCAACTTTGTATTGTCTTGTTGTAAAAAAAACCTTGCCTTGTCTTGCTGCCTCTCCTCTGCAACCTTGCCGCCTCCCCTGCAACATCTGTTGTTGTCACCTCGCCACAACATCGTCTCTCCTGCTTGCCGTCTGAACATATTACTTCTTAGACCTCGTCACCCCTGCTTGCACTACTCACCACCGATGCCTTGCTAACTCTACAGTTGGGGCTCCTGTTGTCTTGAACTAAGTCTTGAACTAATCATGAAACATTAACATCAACCTTAACCCTAGGTCTAACTAGAACACAAGACTAAACCTAGTGCGGAAGCTTTAGTAGACATACCCGAAGCCGGAGATGCCATGAAGAGGTGGTCGGTTGATGCAGTGGAGGAGGTCGGCCGGAGCTGTGGTGGTCGATGCCGACGGGGATGAAGAAGGGTTTCAGCCTTCGTTCACCGTAGCGCCCGTGATGGATCGGGACTGTTAGGTTTTTCGTGGTCTAGCTCAACTACCGTACCTAGCCTTGCCGAAAACCCTCCTTTTATTTGGCGCTAGGTGACCGGGACCAAAACCAAGCCTCAGTCGGTTGCGCCCCCAATCAGGGCGCGATGTGGAGGACGTGACCTCCCTGAGATCTCGGAGGTTGTTAGCCGAGATCAACCCAATATTCTCCCCTTTGATCGTAAGGCTAACATCATAAGCCCACTCTTGATAAAATAGCATACCAAGGCAATGTGTTGCATGGCCAATGAAGTGCCATACAACCCCAGTACCTATAGTGTACTATCGTATCTCGAAATGGATATTCATTATACTTAATGGGAGTTGGTTTGCTTTGAGGTCCTTTTATCCAGAATCAGAGGCTTTCCAATAAACCCATGCCGGCAACATGATCACAAAAGATATTGGGTGGTAAGCCTTTAGTAAGCGGATCCGCAAGCATTAACTTAGTGTTAATATGCTTGATACTTATGGTTTGATCCTGGATTATATCTTTCACAATATGATACTTAATGTCAATGTGTTTGGCAGCACCACTTGACTTGTTGTTATTTGCATAAAAGACTGCGGGTTCATTATCGCAGTATAAAGTGAGTGGTTTGGAAATGCTGTCTACCACTCTAAGTTCCGGGATAAAGTTCTTAAGCCATACAGCCTGCCCGGTAGCCTCATAACATGCCACAAACTCAGCTTGCATCGTTGAAGATGTCGTAAGGGTTTGTTTGGAACTTTTCCACGAGATAGCTCCTCCAGCGAGTGTGAAGATATAACCTGATGTGGATTTCTTAGTATCAACACATCCCGCAAAAACTGAATCTGGATAACCAATAACTTCAAGGTTACCAGAAAACTTATATGTGAGCATGAAATACTTAGTAGCTTGCATATAGCGCAAGGCTTTCTTAACGGCTTTCCAGTGGTCCGGTTCTAGATTTGACTGATATCTGCCAAGCATCCCGGTTACAAAAACTAAATCAGGGCGTGTACATACTTGAGCATACATAATGCTTCCGACAGCTGAAGCATAAGGAACCGACTTTATCTGATCAGTTTCATATTGGTTCCTTAGACATTGAAATGTCCCAAGCTTATCACCCTTTACAATAGGAGCAGGCGAGCCAGAGCACTTATGCATATTATATCTCTTCAGTACTCTGTCAATGTATGCCTTCTGAGATAAACCTAATATTCCTTTGGACCTATCTCGGTGAATTTTAATGCCAAGAATATAAGTGGCATCACCGAGATCGTTCATATCAAAATTAGATGAAAGAAATCTCTTGGTCTCAAACAACATATCCTTATCGCTGCTGGCCAATAAGATATCATCCACATAAAGTACTAAGATGGTGAATTTACTCCCCTTGAACTTAACATATGCAGTTATCAATTTCATTTTCCTTAAAACCAAATCTCCTTATGATCTTATCAAATTTTAGGTACCACTGCCTCAACGCTTGTTTCAAGCCATAAATGGATTTCTTAAGTCGACATCCCATAAGCTCCTTGCCTTCCACGACAAAACCTTCCGGTTGAGCCATGTAAACATTCTCTTGCAAGTTGCCATTAAGAAATGTCGTCTTAACATTCATCTGATGCAGCTCTAAATCATAATGAGCTACAAATGTCGTAACTAATCTGAATGAATCTTTAGTTGAGACAGGAGAAAAGGTGTCATTATAATCAATCCCCTCTCTTTGTGAGAAGCTTTTTGGTACAAGCCTTGCTTTAAACCTTTCGATATTTCCTTTAGAGTCATGCTTGGTTTTGTAGACCCATTTACAGCCTACTGTTTTGACTCCGTCAGGAATTTCTACTAAGTCCCATACATCATTAGTGCTCATAGATTTTAATTCATCCTCCATGGCTTCAAGCCATTTAGAAGAATATTCACTCATCATGGTCTCTTTATAAGAGGTGGGATCATCTACCTTCCCTATGTCATTCATATAAACAACATAATCATTCGGGATGGCAGATCTTCTCTCCCGCTGTGATCTTCTAATAGGTTCATTAGTTATTTCAGGAGACTGCTGAGGCTCTTCATTAGGTATAATATCAAGAATTTCAGAGACCTCAACAGTGGGTGCAACAATAGTATGCTCTACTGGAGGTGCAACCGCCTGAGGCACAGGAATAAAAAAACCCTGAGATGAGCGGTGAAGGAACATAAACCCGCTTCTCCCAAGATCTATTTTTCTGGGCTCCAGGTCCTCGTCATTTTCTAAGAACACAGCGTGCCTTGTTTCTATAAACTTAGTTATCCTATTAGGACAATAAAAGCGATACCCTTTGGATCTCTCAGGGTACCCAATAAAATGGTAGCTTATTATCTTAGGATCTAATTTTCCAATGTGTGGTTTAAATAACTTAGCTTCAGCACGACAACCCCACACTCGTAAATATTTCATACTTGGTTTTCTCCCAGTCCATAATTCATGAGGTGTTTTAGGTACTGATTTACTGGGAACTCGATTAAGAATACTGGGCAACGATACCATTTTCCTGAAGGAACTTAGCAAAAGGGCCAGAAATCTGCCCATAAGAGGCATGTCTTCCAAAATATTCTCCCCTACAATCCGATCTTACCACTTTAACTCTTAGGTTGTGCTGATTTTCAACTTCAGCCTTACATATCTTAAATTTATCAAGTGATTCAGATCGGTCTTTAATGGGAAAGATATAAATAACGGGAGAAATCATCAGTGAATGTAATGAATGTATCAAAACCATCCACTGATGTCACAGGGAAAAGGACCACAAATATCAATATGAATTAATTCTAAGAGTCCTATGTTGCGAGTAGCTCCCTTCTTTATTTGCTTAACTTATTTTTCTTTAATGTAATCAATGCAGTGGTCTGAGTCAGAGAAATCTAATGGATGGAGAATTTCTTCTTTAATGAGACGCTCCATTCTCCCCCTCGAAATGTGGCCTAAACGACAGTGCCACAGTTTCGAAGAAGTCACATCATTATTTTTATGCTTAGCAGCACACACAATATTTCTGGAAATGCCCTGTCCACTTACAGAAAAGACATTCCCCCCTTTAGATGCTCCGGCGGGAGCAACATGAGGCTTAGGTGCATTGTGCACTTTAGGCCCTGATTTGTCTAAATTATGGGAGAATTGCAGCTTTTTCTTACATTTGAAGTCCCCTGGGGACTTCCTTTTGTTGGAGCCACCAACATGAAAAGCAAAATTCTTCTTTTGTGTTCTTATTCTCTCTTTCTTCTGGACACACATGGCGATCAAATCGCTCATGCTCCCCTTTTTTTTTGACTATTGCCATATCAGTCATCATATCAATCATCAACATGATATGATTTCTTATGTTGCTGGACCCATCATACTTAGTGGTTAAGAGCCTCTGAATCAAAGTACTGGTATAAACTTTTAGTGGAGTTTATAAAATTTCTCCCCGATTGAAGCCAAGTACTCCTTAGTATTTTCGGAATCGGGGATCGCTCCCCTAATCCCGACTGAAATAGAGGCCTTCATAATCATTAGTGATAAACGGTTAGACCGCTCCCATTTTTCAGCATTAGCCTCGTAAATTTTCTTTTTCTCATCAAAAATTCTCCTCACCTTCGGTGGGAGGAATGGGAACGGCTACCCTTAAGGCATAGTCAAGGTCCAAAACACAAGGGACAACATGAATTCGTTCTTTCCACGTGGAAAAATTGCTCCCCGTGAGCTACTCAATGGTATCAATTGTGGCGGCAACGTTTGATACATTAAGTGTCGAATTTCAAAATACAGGGCAAAAATTAGAAATATCATAAATATATTGCATGTAATTAACCCTACGTTGGTCTGATTAATAACATGCAAACTACAGTTCTAATTCATATCACCGTTGGGCAGAAAATGAAAAAGAACTTAATAATTTTATATGGCGACACATGATTACAAACAACGTTGGTCAGAATGTAATCATATGCATACATAATGCCAAAAACATAAAAATCTCCAATTAAAAATATCTCGTTGGTTCAATTTTAATTAGAGACAAAACATAATAATATGGCGGCATATGATTACAATCAACGTTGGTCAGAATATAACCATATGTATACATAATGCCAAAATTAATCATAAAATTTCAAAATTAAAATATCCCGTTGGTTCAATTTTAATCAGAGATTATACATAATAATGTGGTAAAGATACATTAAATTTTGGGCCACTGAAAATAATTAAAATAGTGCACAAAAATAGGCTTAAAACATAAGGAAATGCACTGCTAAAACAGAAGGGGAAAAATACTATTTATAGCAGGCCCAAAAGAAAATAGCTTAAAATATCCGGACGGCCCAAAAAGTCACATGGCCCAAAACTCCCGCACGGGTGAAAATCTGCGCGGCCCAAAATGCGGACGGCCCAAGAAATAACCGCGCGTGGCTTAAAATTCCCGCACACAGGCCAAAAAACACCGCATGTGGGGCCCAAAAAAATTCGCGCGCGTCGGCTCCAAAAATGGCCCCTGGCGCAGCCCAAAAACTCAGTCGGCCCTAAAAATCCAGCACCCGCGCGCAGCCCAGAAAAGAAAAAATCGCATGCGGGGCCCACAAATGAGTGCGGACCAGCAAGACACGCGTCTCCTGCGGCCGGCCTGACAAAATGCACACGCAATGGCCCAACAGCACAAGCGCGCAACCCACCCACGATCGCGGCCGAAATCGTGCACGCACGCGCGCCGTTAGATCCTCATCGGACGGCCACGCGCGCGTCTCATAATCCCGCAGCCCAGGGGCGCCGTCAGATCTGATCGGACGGTCGACGCGCGCTGCAGCCCAGACAAATAACACCCGCAACACTAACCCTAAATGCCATTCGGCTCGATTCATCCCGGAAAATCGGATCTGAGCGGCGGCGCGTGGGCGCCCGCGCGGAGTAGCGGCGGCTCCCGCGGGATGCGACGGCAGGCGACAAGGAGGGCGGCCCCGAGCGGCAACCCGAGGCGGTGGGGCGACGGCCCGAAGCTGCGAGGTGGCGGCCCGAGCGGGACGGCATGGAGCGGTGGCACCGGCGGCTCTCGCGGCGTAGAGCAGCACCGGTGGCGCGCAGCGATGCGGCGGCGCAAGGACGGCGGCCCGAAGCTGCACCGGCGACGGCTCCAGCGGGCGGCGGTAGGGCTGTGCATTTTATTACCGAACCGAAAACCGAACCGGTCAACTCGGTTTGACCGGTTTTCGGTATTCGGTTCGGTTTTTAAATTTTAGGTTTTTTGGGTATTCGGTTTTTTCGGGAAAAACCGAATAAAAACCGAAAAAATCGAGCGGTCGGGCGACTCGGGCTATCGGGCCCAATCACGCGCGCGGCCCAGAGAACACACGCGCTCGCCCGCGACACGCGCGTGCCGTCGGATCTCATCCGACGGCTGAAAACGGAGCCGGCCTGGAAAACGCTTCAGCCGACAAAACATCACCCGTTGGATTTGATCGAACGGCTGAAACGCGCGTGCGGCTGAGATAAAAGCCCGAAGTCCCGAAGAAACCCTAACCCTAATTCATTCTCACCCTCTCCACGCGGAAAAAACAAACGGGTGACGGCGCGCGCGCTCGCGCGGAGCGACGGCGGCAGCGCCCGCATGAAACAAAGCGGCGGCGCGCTCGCGCGAAGCGGCAGCGGCGTCGGCGGCGGCTCCAAGTAGAGCGGCAGCGCGACGACGACGGGGGCGCCCGAGCAGAGCGGCATACCGGCATCGGCCCCGCGCCTCTGCCACCAGCCCACCAGGTCTTCTCTTCTCTCCTCTCCATTCACTAGATCTAGTCTAGAGTAATCCGAATCTGACCTCCTCCAGGCTCCCCCACTCCCAGGCTCTATCGGCGGCCGCTCCCCGCTCGGGCTCCGGTGCTCCACCTCCGCTGGTGCTCTCCCCGACTCCACTCCAGTTCGAGATGGCGACTCGGCGAGACTGAGACCATCACCCAGCCTCCCAGGCCCGGACGCCGCATTGCTAGTTGCATACTTGCCAGATTGCTTGTCTCTATGACTTCTGTAGTTCTGTGAATCTGTGATGTACATGTACTGATGTCTGATGGTCTGAATGTCTGATGCTGTATGCTTGTATTGCAGTATTGCTATTGTTGTATTGTTGTCTGGCTGTGTAGTATGTACAGTGTGTTATGTGTAGGATGCTGTGACTGCTGTGAATGTGATGCATTGATGTCCGACTGCCACTGTTAGTCTGTTAGTTTGCTATTCTGAATTTCTGATTATTTCTGATTCTAGAATGGAGAATTGGAGTTTAGCAATTCGCGTAAACTTTGGTAAAATTGGTATTAACCGATACCGAACCGAAATAAAATGGTATTTACCGATACCACACCGTATTCTAAAAAATACCGTATTTCCCGAAATACTAAAATCGTATTTACCGAACAAACCGTATTTACCGAACCGTATAAACCAAACAAACAGCCCTAGGCGGCGGGCGACGATGGCGACGTCGACGGCGCCCGAAAACGTAAGAGTTTTTTTTTGTTCTTCCCGCCGCCGATCCGAACTTTGTTTGCATGATATGGGGATTTAGGGTTCGGGTGGAGGGAAATTTTGGGGATCCTAATTAGGGTTTTTGCGAAAGTTGAATCCCCTCCTTCTAATTTCTCCGATAGAGCCACCGATTTTCGATCCGAATGAAACCGAGTTTGGTTAGATTAATTAGGGTTCTAGTTGATCCTATGGGATGCTCTGATACCAAATGTTGTCTTGAACTAAGTCTTGAACTAATCATGAAACATTAACATCAACCTTAACCCTAGGTCTAACTAGAACACAAGACTAAACCTTAGTGCGGAAGCTTTAGTAGACGTACCCGAAGCCGGAGATGCCATGAAGAGGTGGTCGGTTGATGCAGCAGAGGAGGTCGGCCGGAGCTGTGGTGGTCGATGCTGACGGGGATGAAGAAGGGTTTCAACCTTCGTTCACCGTAGCCCCCGTGATGGATCGGGGCAGTTAGGTTTTTCGTGGTCTAGCTCAACTACCGTACCTAGCCTTGCCGAAAACCCTCCTTTTATTTGGCGCTAGGTGACTGGGACCAAAACCAAGTCTCAGTCGGTTGCGCCCCCGATCAGGGCGCGATGTGGAGGACGTGACCTCCCTGAGATCTCGAAGGTTGTTAGCCAAGATCAACCCAACAGGTCCAACTAAACCCTAAAACCTAACTCGTTGCCGCTGGCGAAACACGTCGTACCAGGGAAGAGATGGTGCATCGCCGAAATTTTGGTACGGATAACCTTTTTTTATTCGGAAATACAGAAATATACCCGCGGGAAAATTTTTTACAAAAATAGCCTCTAGTCGCCCAATGGGGGGCGACTAGAGACTTTCGCCCACCCGAGAAGCGACATTTAAAGAATCTGCGAACCGTTGGGCGAATCAGCGCTGTCGCCTGCACGTTGGGCGACTTAATTTAAGTCGCTGTATGGTTGGGCGACTGCATTGCAGTCGCCCAACGCTAGGGCGACAGAGGGGGTTTAAGGCGGCCTGCCCAGCCGGCTCCCACTACCAACCACCTTTTTCACTCATTCAGCAAACACATTCAGCGCACAGAGAAGAGGAAGAAGGAAAAGAAACAAGGGGGAGAAGAGAGGAAGGAGGGGAAGAAGAGGAGAAGGAGAGGAAGGAGGGGAAGAAGAGGAGAAGGAGAGGAGGAGGTGAGGGAGGAAGGAGGGGAAGAAGAAGAGGTGAGGAGGAGGTGAGGGAGGAAGGAGGAGTAGAAGCTATTACATCAATTTGGATACAGGTATTTTTTTGGATTATGTTGTATTTACATTATTATTTATATGAAATGTTGGTGTTAATAAAAATTATAGATGTAGAATAGTTAGTACCATGTTAGTATGGAAATATTATTGTAGAAAAAGGTTTGGTATGCAATTTGTAGTATGGTAGTATAGAAATTTTAGCAAAGTTTGTGGTATAGGAAGTTTAGTATTGTGCGATATTATTTGACATGTCGCAAAATTGAAATATATATGCAGGCCGACATCATCAATGTCCACTACATTGAGACTATATTACGGAGCTGGAACCATTCGTGAAGGTCCGAATGGTGTGGATTTGAGCAATTTTCCGCAAGTCACTCTCGTACTTCCGGATGACGAGAATGCTCGAATGGGAGATGTGCAGGTTTGGCTGACCCGGAGTTTTTCGTTGAACCCCGAGGTGTACAGCGTCGTCGTGCAAGGGCTTTGGAGCTGGTCTCCCATGGACATCAGATGGGAGTTGAAGACATTGGTGCGCTCTGCCACATGGAAGGGCTTTGTGCTAGGGTGCCGGCGTCGTGGATACGAGTGTGTGCTGCTTGTGCAACCGTGCTCAGTACAAGCAGCTGAGGAAGCTCGTGCAATAGCTGTTGTTGTGGGAGGTGCTAGCAGCTCGGGCGGGCCGCATGTTGGCGGACATGATGAAGTTGCTCATCATGAAGCCGATGCGGTACATGAAGGAGAGTTACAGCCGTCAAGCCATAGAGAGCCAACTGGGCAAGCCGATGAAGGAGAGTATAATGAGTACATTGTGCAGCAGATGGACTCTGATGACAAGAGGGCATGGGATGAAGAGGAAGCTGTAGAGGACGACGACGAGGACAGTTCCGATGAGGATGAAGTTCCTATCCCCCAGGAATGGAACCGGTTTAATGCGGAGGGTCTTTCCGCACATGATGAGCATGAATCACAATGGGAGTACCATGAGACAGAGGTTCGGTTGCATGCTATGTTTGCTGACAAAGAAGCGCTGCAGGATGCCATCAAGCTTTGGGCCCTTTCAATGCAGCGGACATTTCACGTCGTCAAATCAAGCCAGGAGCAGTACACTGTGAAGTGCGAGCAGACTGGTTGCCCTTGGCGGGTGCACGCCCGTAAACCTAAGTATGAGACTCATTGGATTGTGTCCAAGGTTGAGCCGCACTCCTGCATTCTAAACACTGTCTTGGCGAGACGTCGTAACCTGACGTCCGGATTTATAGCCGATCTCATGTATGGGGAGATAGTGCAGAAAAAGGACATGGCAGCCACGCATATTGTGGTAGCTATTGAGAATAAATTCAAGTATAATATTAGCTACGCGAAGGCGTGGCGTGCCAAGCAGAAGGCGTTGGAAAAACGTTTTGGCACTTTCCAGGCGGCGTACGACAACCTTCCTCGTATGCTTAATGTCCTGCAGGAAAGGAACCCGGGCACGTACATCGCCCTCCACGAGAAGCCGTCCATAAGTCCGCCAGGGTATGCAGTGTTGCAGAGAGCAATGTTTGCATTTGGTGCTAGCATCGAAGCATTCAGGCACATGCTGCCAGTGATCTCAATTGACGGGACCTTCTTGACAGGCAAATACAAGGGGCAGATCCTGACGGCCATAGGCGTTGACGGTAACAATCAAATATTGCCACTGGCCATTGCATTTGTGGAGAATGAGAATTACGAGAGCTGGCTGTGGTTTCTCAGACATGTGAGGGCTGGAGTTGTAGCCACTCGGCCTGGTGTGTGCGTAATCCATGATCGCCACGCCGGTATTATCAAGGCAATAAGAAAACTTCAAGAAGACCCCGATGAGCCCTTTCCTTGGCCGGACATGAGGAACCGGTGGTGCAGTCGTCACTTAGGGGCAAACTTTTTCAAACAATTCCCTAAACAATCTTTTATGAAGCTATTCAAGAGGCTGGCTAGGCAGAACCAATAGAGGAAATTTGATGCTTTGTGGAGGTTGTTGGATGAGCACACTAGGAAGAACGTCGAAGAGAGGAGCAAGGAGCCGGTCACTCCTGGGGCGGCACAACCACAATGCTTGCCACCAATCGATGCGCCTAACCCAAGTGGTCCAAGAAGAAGGAGCTCACGAAACATCAGGTGCTTCGCGCAGTGGATCGAGGGGGAACCGTTGGACAAGTGGTCGCTGTTGCACGACACGGATGGCGCAAGGTACGGAATAATGACAACTAACCTTGCCGAGGTGTACAATTGGGTTCTAAGGGGTCTCCGTTCTCAGCCCCTTGTCGCCATCGTGGAAGGTGTTCTTCACAGCACAATCCGGTACTTCAGGGAGAGGCACGCGAGTGCCGCACTTCATGCGGCCAATCCCGGAGTTCTGTATTCGGCAAAAATTACTGCGTACATGGTACATGGAGATGAAGGCACAAAAGGGTCAGTTGCACACAGTGCAGGTCATGGGCAACAGGGAGCATCGTTTTGAGGTGATACTCCGTGATAGAGCCGGATTTGGGACGGCTTGTTCACTTGTTACCCACGAGGTATGTCTTGGAGATCATGGAAATGAACCTAGCTGCACGTGCAACAAGCTTAAGTTGTTACACAAACCATGCTCTCATGTCCTCGCTGCATGCGGGACCGTGGGTATGGATCATTCGAACTTCATGTCCGAGTTCTTCTTTAAGGGGAGGGTACTGCAGGCTTGGTGTGGGGAGCTCCGAGGGTTCAGGGTGGTGGGAAACTTCGCCACTTTGGACATTGCATCGAGGACCTGGGTTCCGGATGTTAACATGTTGAAGGGTGGGAAGGGTCGGTGACAGAGCCGACGTATTAGGAATGACATGGATGAATCACAAGCTGGAACATCGGGTGCACGTTGTGGTCGATGCGGTCAGGAGGGGCACACAGTTAGACAATGCAATGCATGTCCTGATCAGTAGTTACATGACTTTTCTGTAATGTAGTTGGTTATGTACTTATTTAGTACATGTATTTGTTGTTTGTTAAAATGAGATACTTTTGTGGCTCGTGCACAAGACAATCAATTTATGACATGCTTAACAACATTGCACATTATTTCGATCGACCCTCGTACATACTACGGTACAACCATACACATCGTTGCTTATATGCCAAATGAGCCTCGTGGCACCCACATGGAGAACTACTGAAGTGGACGCCTCGGACGGGGCTGGCCATCGTGGTAGTGGCACGCACATATGCAACTTGGGTTTGCACAGCAACATGTCGGATCGTACGAGCTTCCTATGTTGACAACCTCCTCGTTTCCCCTCTCGCGTTGCATCTGTTGGCGGAGGTCATTGTTCTCCTCATTGAGAGTTTCCATTCGGTACTCCAAGTCCATTATTCGGTCCCATAAAGTACCCATATAACAGTCAATATACCGTTCATGAGGAGGGTCGATCCAGCGGGAGAAGTCGCATTTCGTCATCTGTGAAAAAGAACAGTAAACATGGAGGGTCCATAAGCAATAACAAAAATGTACTATTAGTAATTTGTACCCCGGAGCGTGGGCATCGGAAGAAACGGCGCCCGCCATCGTTCGACCCTTCCAGGACCTGCACGACCACGTACTCATTGTGTCTGCATTTCGGCCACGCTGGTTGCGCACGCCGGCTTGGTATCAAGCGGTACTGTGGACCGAACATCTCCCTCCTTTCCAAGGGAAGGTCTTCCTTCGGTGACCCATATCCGACTGGCTCCTTATCTTCCGCCATGGTATGTTCTACCACGAAATAGAAGGTACTTCTTTGTTCGATTTACAAGGTTTTCTGGCTACAACTTCATGGGACCTCAACCGTGCTATTTATATCGAACGGCGGGACAAAAGAGGGCTGCTTTGCCCAGAGACATGACAAAATCGCTCAGCTTTACTTGGTGAGATGACAACACATGTCAGCTTTACGCAGTGATATGACAAAACAGGGCAGCTTTGCTCAGTCAGATTACAACACATGCCAGCTAAACTGCCTACATAAAGGCTACGATCTGAAAAGCCTTCATACGGACATTTATTGCTACACTGGAATCCTGAGGATAATCCAGGCCTATCGCTACAGAAACCAACAAAATAGGGGCGTAGGCTGTAGCCTTTACAGTGAGTGTTCACGTCATAGGCATGTATCCTTTCCAGTGAGTTTTCATGTCACCTTAGCTTGTTGTTTCAGAAATTATGATTACTGACCTCTGAGAAGGCAATGTTGTAGCACTTATTTCCGGCAAACGACTGAAAAGGCTACGTTGTACCAAATACATTGAATGGTCCAACCTCTGAAAAGGCTACGAACTATGAATTTATTACGATGCTACATGCTCTGAAAAGCCTACATAGGACTAGTCGTGGAGTTCTGAACATTACAAGTACATGGTTCCACACATTACTAATAGTACTGTCGGAGTTGCTCTTAGTCGCATATCATGCTATATGTTATGCATGTAATAACAATGTACGCGCCATGTTACTCCCAACTGTATTATGAAGTTTATTTCTATTGACATAAGCTTATTATCTAGCATGTTCGCATTCAATGATTCAGATAGCAAGTCATACCGGTTCTCTCCGTAAACTATTTCTCAGCAACATCAAAATATCACTTACCACTCTATGTTTCTATCGTTCTACGGTCAATCATTCTTAAAAAAAAATTTGAATTTTTTTTGTGCACCTACAACATACAGTGCACATAAACTTTTATTACAACTATACCAGATTTTTTCTCTGTTTCAAACTACAAAATTGCCAAAACTCTACAAAAATCAGGGGGACTGAATGAAGTCGCCTACCTACTGGGCGACTGCATTACAAGTCGTCCAGCCATTGGGCGACTTCATTAAATCGCCCAGTGAGAAAGCGACTCCATGATGTCGCTTTCCCGTGAAGCGACATAAACTCTTGTCACCTGCCGGGTGGGCGAGAGGCTCGAGTCGCTCACCCATTGGGCGACTAGAGGCTATTTTTGTAAAAAAATTTTCCCACGGGCATATTTCTGTATTTCCGAATAAAAAAAGTTATCCGTACAAAAAAATTCGTGCATCGCCTGGTAGAATGACGTTTTCTCCGTGGATCGAGGCCGCCTGCTCTTTGTTGCTTTGTATAGAACGTCCTCTCTAAGCGCTAGACATATAACCTCGCACACTTCCTTTCCTGTGTATCGGCGAATCAAACGAAAATGTTTGACTAGCACTTCTTTCGTCATTGAATGATGTTTTTTTTTACCATGCATGTAGTCAAACTCCTAACGTTTTGACAACCAATACATACAAAGCTATCTGGCTTTGTCGCATAGAAAATAGTGTTAATATGTTTATTTCTTTTCAGTTTATGGTTTATGAATAGGATGATTTCTTCATCGTTTTTTTAAAATAGCTTATCAGTACAATTTTTTTGAAATTGCTTAGCACTTTATCTGTAGTTGATTTATTCACACAAACATTCATATAATGATAAAAATTATCGTCCACCCTATACTCGTATTTAAACATATGACCACATCATTGTCTTTTGAATATATTTTCAGTATCATACAGTTTAGAGAAATGATGACCAGAGCTGTGCCCGTGCGTTTGTATTGCATGAATGGGAAATCACTTCTACTCCTGCCGACAAATAGAGTGGAAGGAAAAAGGAGGAAGAATCTAATTCCAATGGCTACGCCGTGCTCAGCTCCGCGGTTTCCGCCGTGCCAACACGCACGCACGTACGGGTACGGGTGGCCCGAGGCGTCACGAGCAGGTGGGCCTCCCGCACTGCAGACACGGGAAAAAAGGTTGCCGGGCTAAGCGCTTGCAAATCTTAAACTAAAGGGGGAAAAAATCTAATTTGGTCTGATTTATAATGTATGACTTATGATCTATGCCTTCTTTTAAACAAATAAATTATATGATTTTTATCACCATTTTAAAATGATTTATCGGTATATTTTTTTAAAATGATTTATGATATCCAATTCATCCATAAAATAGCCGTACTAAGAAAAAAAATCCACCTTTAGAAAAGCCTGCATAAATCCACTCTGTTCCGATCGTCTGCCGGGTGGGCCCCACACCCGCGCCCTCTCCGAGGCGCCTTGGCGCCAAACCCCGCCGAAAAATTTCGGTTTCCCTCCCTCTCTTCTCTCTCCCCTCATACAAAACCCTTTTCCCCCTTTCTCTCTCTCTTCCCCACTACCTCTCGCCTCATCTCGATTCCTTCCTTAGGAGAGAGAGAGAGAGAGAGAGAGAGAGAGAGAGAGGAATTCGTGTCGTCGCCTCGTGGTTGTGCGGTTGCGGCTCCGCTTGTTGAATTCCTCCCCCATTTGGCCTTTTTTGGTTGTTGTTGTGGGGCGGTTTCCGGGTGGGTTGGGTCTTCTTTTGCAGGAAGGAGTTGAATCGAGCGAGCATGGGAGCTGGCTTCTGAGCTGCGGCGGCGGGCGTATCTGGTAACCCCATTAATCTTTGCTTCTAAAGGCCGCTTTTTTACTTCTTTTTTCCATGTGTATTCTTGTGCTATTGGTCGCGGTGCGTGATTGATTAGATGGTGAGCATGTCTTGGGGATGGGTGGGTAACCCGTGCTCCGGGAGCGGAATGGATATGTTTTTGTGAGTGATCCTTCCTGATTTATATGATTTACTATACAATGGGGATCTTTAATAGGAGTATGATTTTGTGATGTGATCCTATAGAGATATTGATATGGGGATTTTGCAGAGTGCGATGAAGCTCATTGCTAGCCCCTGCTCTGGTAGACTGGTAGTACAATTTTTTCGTTACTTATACGATCTCTGTTCAATTACTCGATGAAGTTGTTTCCATGGGTGCTATGCGAGCTGTTAATGTGCTTAATCATTAGCCATAATTAGGAGCCTCTTCAAACAGTTATCTTTCATTGAGAACTTTAGCGATGCTGTCAATATTTGGTACTACTCAGTTAGCCAAGCTAGCATTAGCACGTTTATAATATCATATTTATTCCAGCCTTCTATGGGCATGTGCTATCCCCCTGTCAGATATTCACAATTACACATCAATCAGCATACTAGTGCTATTCACATTTTTCTCAAGATTAAAATGGAATGTGTTGATTTATTATAATATTTTATTTTCTTACTATATAATATCCTCATGCAGTTCTTGAGACAGTCTTTATCAATAATGTCCAGATTTCTCTCAAACAATTGTCCTGATAAGCTTCTCTTAACTGATATACAAAAGAAAGTAGAGACATGCCCTTTAACTAATCTGCAGAACTCTTCATTTTTCGAATTTGCTGTGTGTGATGTTCTCATGCTCTGTGTTGATGATTTGTTTAGCTGTTTACCATTTAATGCATTCTAGAACCTGAAACATTAAGTCACAATGTTATCATACACTGCAAATTTGTTCATTTTTCCTGATACCAGGATGGATCAACTAATTCATGAGCTTCTTCAATGGAGAGCCGTTGTATTTGTTTAGTTACCAACAAAACAGTACATCTGAATAATAAGCATGAGCTTATTTGGTGGCATGTTCTATTTAGCTATTTCACGTTAATCTTGGCAGTTCTGTTCAATAATTTCGAACTATAATTTCCTCTGGAGTTCCACCTACCGGCACTTTGGGAAAATGTTAGTGCTTGTAATATTAAAAATATGGGGTTGCTTGTATTCTTTTTAAATGATGGATGTAGGTGTGTGTATTTGTGTTCTGTTTGGGTGTGTTTCTGCTTAGTTGCCATGTGGAATTTTAGTTTATTCAAAGTGAGGGATTGCCTAAAAAGCAAGATGTTCACCTCCCCATTCTTTTTCCTGTTTAACTATCGCAATATTCTGCCAGTTGTTTATCTAGCATAGGCCATTGTTTCACAGTTTCTTTTCTTCCACCTAAAAAACATCAATCTTGCTACAAAAAAAAGCTCTATCTGAAGTTATAGTATTTCTTTATATCAACTGTCACGACGCACATGCCTGCATTACTTTTCGACCTTTATAGTGAGTTCGCATCTTCAGTTATTTTTGTTGTTATCCTCATTGCTTAATTTGTGTTCCCTTGTACTGAAGCTAGGAGATGAAATTGGAAGAGAATCGAAGTTTAGCAACATCTGCGGCTTCTAATTTTCTTGCGAATAGCAGTCATCATGGGGTCTGGATCAGTGACTCTGAAGCAAAAGAAACGAGTGAAGCATACAAAGAACAAGTACTTGAAACCAGGTGCCCTGGCTCAGATTCGTTATAGTAGGAGCACAAGCAGGGATATAGGGAAGAAAAGGATTCTGTTGAATGTGGAGAAGGATGAGCTACAGATATTGCCACAGGGTGAGGTTGCTTTTGAAAGCACTACACTGATTATGTCCCCTACAAGACTCAATTTTGAGCCATTTAGTGGCATTAAGGGGCAGATATTGCCACGAACTCCAAGGACTCCTCAAGCAGCTGAATTTGATGGCCATTCAAGACTTGAATCTCTTCCACTTGATCTGCTGGTACGGAATTGAATCCACCTTTTTGTTAACTTCAATGTTCATTGTGTTTGTACTAAACCTGATTGCCATTGTTTTATTGCAAAGATCAAGATCATTTGTTACTTGCATCATGACCAGCTGAAGGCTGTTTTCCATGTTTCAAGAAGGATTCGAAAGGCAGTAAGTTTCATCTTTTTACACGTGCTGCATCCTATATAAGTCCAGTTAATAAGGTTTTGTCCTTTGGCACTTCTAGTTCCCTTGTCAATCTTAACTCGTTAAAAGCATGAATTTTTGATGCTCAGTTGCTGAGATCAGCTCTTATTTTTGTACATTGGTGAATGATATTCGTGTCACCCGCCTAACAACTATCCACCATGGCATCTGACCTTGCAAAAAGTTGTTTGTTCTTCCAATACTTAATCATATAGACTTGTATGAATTACTTGCAGTTTCCACTAATAGTTCCAAATCTTTGTATAGTGTACCTCATTAAGTTATTTCCTTGTCAATTGCTTCAGTGTTTTTGCATGTTCAACATTCTCTTTATGGCCTTAGTTTGCATGCTCAATTTTATTTTTATTTAGCTTGCATTCTCAGCATGTGCTGTACTGTTTGATTTTTTCCATTCCCAAACTCATTTTTTAGTCATGTGAACTAGGTTCAACTGGCCAGGCAGCACCATTTCAACTACACTACACCAGATCGCAGCAGACAGGAACTGCTCCAAAACAAGACCCCTCTCCCGACAGAGCATTGGCCTTTTATGAGGTTAGCTATATCACATTCAGTCTTCAAATAGCGTTTATTTGCTTTGATTCACTCTAATATGTTCCCATACCACTGAATTTTCAGTAAAATAGATGGCAAGGATGTGAGGGTTTCCACCCCCAGAACTCCAAAGGCTCCAAAACATGTTCCTCGGCTTGGACGTCTTAAGCTCCTTGACGTGAAGCCAATCACAGCTGTTCTTTTCCCGGAGTCCTCATTGCCTTCAAAACGCCTGCGTCGTTCAATGCCACCAGGATTGCCAAGGCCTGTGTCCAAAGCTGCAGCCTCGCCTAGAGTTTTACTCTATGAGGAGGAGCTTTGCGAAGCGGTGGCACAGAATAAGCTTCTCTGAAGCTCCAAGGATTGGGTGCAACCAACGTTATGTTATTGCTTCCAACTCATAATGTATAGTTTTTTCTATGTCATGTCCTTGGGTATGATATTTTGCCTGGCGGCACCTAGCTGCCATCTTAGATGACCATGGTCGGATTAGGCAGTTTTAGACTAGTCATTAGCTTGTCATATACTCTCTATGTTCATAAGTACCAAGTTTGGTTTATGCTCTGGTTATGTATATAGTACTTATAAAGGTACCGGTGAAGTATCTATAGCTAGTAACTTTTTGCCCGCAAAATTGCTGTACTATCATTCTGGATTCGGGAGGCATTGCTTTGGTATGTTCTGTGCCTATTAGTTGAAACTAGATATTATGATACAATTGTCTTTGATATACTACTCTATTTTCTATAATTAAGTTACAATTATATTTGTTATATAACTCTAATATCTATATAAGATTAATTTGTATCGTTATAATTTGGTCATATCAAAACAAGTGGTGAAACACCTATTCTTTTTTGTTTCGATTAATGTGAGAATTTTTATATTTTTTTCTATTTTAGACCGCGTAGTTATGCTGCTAGATATTATGATACAATTGTTTTTAATATGCAATGTTAAAGTTGATTCGAATTCGTATGTGTCTGTGTAGGACACTTCAACGCCTCATGCTAGACTATAAACTCTTTTTCCTCACGTTATATATATGTACCTCAGTAGCTTATAAAAAGAGCAACTGAGCAAGCACTCCATTATAAATTCTCCTCATTATAGTGATTTACATTCGAGCGTTCGTGGTTTTTTCCCGCAAAGGTTTTCCATGTAAAAATTCGTGTCTCTTGTCTCTATTTTTCTGTGTATTATTTGTAACAAGTGGTATCAAAGTACAGGAATTTAGAGCACAACAGATTCAAGAGAAAAAAATTGGTGTCGTCGTATTGCTGAATCCAAGACGTCTTCGCGTCTTGTCTCCGAGTCAACGACGAAGCCGAAGTTCCGTTGTGAATAAAAGCCAGTTCTCGGTCTCCTTAGCCAGTCCATCGCGTCAAGGAAAAAAAGAAGTGAATAGAGAAGAAGCCAGACGCAAAGGGCAGCTCAGAGCAAGCGGCATGGCCCATACATGCTAGAGAAAAGTCACGTAGGAGAGAAGAAAAAAGGCGCACGGAAACCAAAGCTAAAAGATTTGCATGACCAAGAATCTGACCAACAAGATGCATCTGAAGCAAAAGCTTTATTCTCATAAGATGGTAGAGGATGTCTCATTGTTGAACCACCTGACAGCTTTCAACGAAGTTGTTGCAGCGAAGCTATGAAGGTAAAGTATGATGATGAAGATTTGTGTCTTATTTTGTTATGCTCTCTGTCTAGTTCATACTTTACTTTTACAGATATTATTCTATATAGCCAAGATACTTTTACTCTCAATGAAGTTTATGAAGCTCTGTATGTTAAAGAAAAGATGAAACTTATGGTTCATAATAAAAGTTCAAGTACGCATGCAGAAGGTTTGTTTGTCCATGGTAGACAATACGAGAAGGGTTCAAACGACAATTCAAAAGGTAGAAACAAAAGCAGATACAGAGGCAAATCTAAATCCAGGAACAGGAAGTCATGCAGGTATTGCAAGAAGGATGATTATGACGTATTTGAGTGCTGGAAGTTGCAGAACAAGAAAAAGAGGAATAATAATTTTAAGAAGGATCAACAAGAGAATGGACCTAGAGCCACCGTTGTCACCCAAGAAGCTTCTGATGGAGATGTTCTCATCGCCTTCGCTGATAATTGCAAAGCCGACGATGAATGGATTCTTGATTTAGCATTTACTTTCCACATTAGTCCGAACTGCGAGTAGTTCGTTACCTATGAAGCTACGCCAAGTGGATCCGTATTGATAGGTGATAATACACCATGCCAGGTTGTAAGCATTGATTCTATCCAAATCAAGATGTTTGATGGCACCATCAGAATTTTGTCAGATGTTTGTTATATTCCGAATTTGAAGAGAAATCTTATCTCATTAAGTACTCTTGGTGCCAAAGGGTACAAGTATTCAGGTGGAGGTGGAGTTCTGAAAGTCACCAAAAGTTCTCTTGTTGTGATGAAGGAGGTAATGCTACTGTTGCCTCAAATAAATCATCTGATTCTGATGCTACTAATCTTTGACATATGCGTCTGGGGCATATGAGTGAAGCTGGAATGATGGAATTATGCAAAAGAGGATTTCTTGATGGTCAAAGCATCGACAAGTTGAAGTTTGTGAATATTGTGTCTTTGGCAAGCAAAAAAGGGTGAAATTCAGTACTATGACTCACTCTGCAAAATGCATATTGGATAATGTTCACTCTGATTTGTGGGGATAATCCCACGTTCCGTTACTTGGAGGTGCAAGCTACATGTTGACTATCATTGATGATTACTCAAAAAAAAGTTTGAGCATATTTCGTCAAGCACAATCAGATGTATTGAAAACATTCAAGGACTAGAAGATTATAATTAAAAGACAAACTGACAAGCATGTCAAGAAGCTGCGTATCGACAATGGCTTGGAGTTCTGTTCTGGAGAATTTGAAACTTTATGCAAGTCAGAAAATATTGTGAGACATTATACCGTCCCAGGCTCTCCTCAACAAAACGGTGTGGCAGAACACATGAACAGAACCATCATGGAGAAGGTACGTTATATGTTGTCAAACTCTGGATTATCTAAGAGTTGTTGGGCTGAAGCCGCTTCCACTGCCTGTTATTTGATTAATCGGTCACCAAATTTAGCTGTTGATAAGAAGACTCCAATTGAGGTATGTTTTGGCTCTCCAGCAGATTATTCAAGCTTAGGAATATTTAGCTGTCCTACTTATGCTCATGTTAACAATGGTAAATTAGAGCCTAGAGCAGTTAAATGCATTTTCCTTGGCTATAAAATTGGTGTGAAAGGATATAAATTGTAGAATCATGAAACTATAAAGGTAGTTATTAGCAGAAGTGTTACTTTTGATGAGTCTGCTATGTTGCACGATAAGCTATCTATTGATGTTCCCATTGAGAAGCAATCAAGCGTGTAGGTGGAGCATGTTACTGATTCAGGATCTACACCATAAGTTGACAAGGAAAATATTCAGAAGCCCCTATTGTTGAGCCACCAACACATCATTGCCTTACAGTTAATAGACAGAGGAGAAACATTCAGCCTCCTAAGAGATTGATTGAAGAAGCTAATGTTGTGGATTATTGTTTAAATATGACAAGAAATTGAAGGTACTGCAGAACCTTCGTCTTATTCAGAGTCTATCTCTTCTAGTGGTTCAGAAAGATGGATGGCTGCCATGTATGATGAGATGGAATCTCTTGACAAGAATGACACTTGGGAGCTGGTCAAGTTACCAATTGAAAAGAAATCTATTAGCTGCAAATGGATCTTCAAGAAGAAAGGAGTTTCACGAACCGAAGAGGTTAGGTACAAAGCAAGGCTAGTTGCAAAAGGATACAACTAGATTTCAGATATTGATTTTACATATGTTTTTTCCCCTGTTGTGAAGCATAGTTCTATTCGCACTTTACTCAGCATTGTGGCTATGCATGATTATGAGCTTTAACAATTGGATGTGAAAACCACATTCTTACATGTGGTATTGGAAGAAGACATTTATATAGAGCAACCGGAATGTTTTGTCATTCTGGGAAAGGAGAATTTTGTTTGCAAATTGAAGAAATCTCTTTATGGTTTTAAGCAATCACCTAGACAATGATACAAGAGATTGACTCCTTTATGATATCTCAGAAATTTAAAAGATTTAATTATGAGAGCTGTGTTTACTTGAAGACTGTTGATGGTTCAGTTATTTATTTGCTCCTATATGTTGATGATATGTTGATTGCTACAAAAGATAAGGTTTAAATTTCAAAGTTGAAGGCACAATTAAATAGCGAATTTGAGATGAAAGATCTCGGTGCAGCAAAGAAGATTTTTGGTATGAAAATCATTAGAGACAGATAGAGTCAAAAAGGATATATTGATAAAGTTCTTCGTCGTTTCAACATGCATAAGTGAGTACTCCCTTAGCTGCACATTTCAAACTTTCTTTTGCGTCATGTCCACAATCAAATGATGAAATTGAGTACATGTATAAAGTTCCATATGCGAGTGCAGTTAGTTCGTTTATGTATGTTATGGTATGTTCTCGCCCGATTTATCTCAATCATTAAGTGTGGTTAGTAGATACCAGGCTAATCATGGAAATGAGCATTGGAAAGCAGTTTAATGGATTTTCAGATATTTGCGGGGCACATCTAATTCTTGTTTACAGTTTGGAAAGACTAAAGATGGACTCATTGGTTATGTGGATTCTGATTTTGCTGAAGATTTGGATAAAAGAAGATCTCTCACTGGTTATATGTTCACTGTTGGAGGGTGCGCTGTTAGCTGGAAATCAAGTTTACAAGCTACCGTTGCCTTGTGTACTACAGAAATTGAGTATATGGCTATTTCCGAAGCTTGCAAAGAAGCCGTTTGGCTAAGAGGTTTATTTACTGAGCTTTGTGATAGTCAAAGTGCTATTTTGTGATAGTACATCTTGCAGTACAATATTTTGCAGTACAATATTTCATGATAGTCAAAGTGCTATTTGGCTTACAAAAAATCAAATGTTCTATGAGAGAACAAAGCACATTGATATCAGGTATCACTACATTCGAGGTGTTATTACTCAAGGTGATATTAAAGTTAGCAAGATAAGTACTCATGATAATTTAGCTGATATGTTGACAAAGCCAGTTCCTGCATCTAAGTGTGAGCTATGCTCAGACTTAGTTGGTATTACTCACTAGTCCTTTGGACTCTTGGCACTCAAAGTACACATGATAATTTTTCTGGATAAGTCTATCATATTCTTCAATCATTGGAGGGAATTTGGCTCAAAGGTGGAGATTGTTAAAGTTGATCCGAATTTGTACCGTGTCCGTATCCTTCAACGCCTCATGCCAGACGTGGCATAGAAGGTGTATGCACAGGTTGTATCAGACATGGTGTCAATCTGTAGCAACCGACTCTGATTCGGTTTCCTCTCCGTGTGGAACTCTTTACCTCATGCTATATATATGTACCCTAGTAACCCATAGGAAGAGCAAGCGCTCCATTATAAACTCTCCTTATTATAGTGATTTACCTTCGAACGTCCGTGGTTTTTTCCTGCAAGGGTTTTCCATGTAAAAATTCGTGTCTCTTGTCTTTATTTTTCTGTGCATTATTTGTAACATATAATTATATTTTCTATAATTTAAATGCAACTCTAATATCTATATATGATTAATTTGTATTGTTACGATCTGGTTTTACCAAAATAAATGGTGGAAATCTTTCTCTTTTTCTTTCGATTAATGCGTGAATTTTTAAGATTTTTTAAGGATTATTGTGAGATTTTTTTGCTCTTAAAATGAAGATGTCTCGAATATCACCGGCTATTTTTATTTATATAGATCTGGTTGGATCCTGTAAGTGCAGTGTGTTAGTGTGGTCTGAACTATGAAATTTACTTAATTTGCGTTTCCCTAAATAGATTGTGAAGTCTGATGATGTCAAATCTTGGCATTGCCTGTTTATACTGAGCCCCTTCTCAAATTTGATCATCATTTCCTAGAATAGGATTAGGATTGTTGTAAGAATTTCACTCGCACTACTACAGAAAAGATCATCACAGATGGTTCGGAACCGTCATCATAGATAGTTCCTCAACCGTCTGTGTTTATGTGTCAATGATAATAGGTGGTTATCACAGACGGCTCTCAAGCCGTCTATGATAACTTACAATACAGACGATTTTTATAAAAACCATATGTGATAGTCGAGTATCACAGACGGTTTTTTATACAAACCGTATGTGATATTCGACTATCACAGACGTTGATACCACAGACGGTTCAGTGTTTGAAACCGTCTGGGATCACAGACGGTTTAGAACACCGAACCGTCTGTGATAACTATTTCAAAAACAATTTTATTTGCTCTTTTTCGGCTAGTCTCAGGATATGCTAACCATGTCATCTGAAAACAAGCAAGATCACGTATATAGCACAGAACAATCATTACATAAATCACACAGATGAATGAAACAACACCAACAAATCACACACATATATATATCATGACAATCGTTACATAGTTCTCACAAATGAATTAAATTGAATGAATTGTTTGTAGAGAGTTGTGAGTTACGCTCATCAACTATTGGAAATTGCTAATTTCTTGTAGAAACAGGCCAACAGACATCAGCAGTGGTCTGGTCATGCCACATTACAGATGGCAACCGTGATATTGAACTGCTGTGGCTGCGCTATAGCTACAAATTAATAAAGATAATAAAACTCAGTTTCAGGAAAACACAAAAGCAGTGAAGGTACAGCAACAGTGTATGAAGCATGAACTGTGCCATTTTAGCATAAAAAAAAGCTCCAGTTTTGGCGCATCTCGCGTCAGAATCCGTATCGATTTATGATAGATGCAAGGAGGAGGTTGTAGCCTCTCTCCGTAAGATGGTAGGTGTCCCAGAAGAGGAACTTGTTGACATCGCTGCAGGCATGCGCCGTGTATCTGTTGCACGTCAGCGTGACCTCGAACACCCCCGTGCCGCAGCACCCTCGGTTGGTCACCTCGAACCCTACAATCAAATCAAGAGACCGAAGAACCCGATCGGTTAAAACGAGGCGTTTTTAGCCGGATGAGTCGTGTGCTTAGCTGATAGTACCGTAGGCGTCCGGCCGCTGTATCATGTCGATCAGCGGCGTGTAGAGGTCGATGTACTTGAGCACCGAGCCCGGGAGCACCGTGCCGTTGAGCCGCTTGATCTCCTTCTCGAGCTGGGTGTTGTACACGACGGCCGCCTGGTTGTACAGCGAGACGCACTCCCTCTCGAGCCCGCCGGCGTTGGTCCGCTGCGACGGCACGCACCCGATGGGCGGCGCTCCGGCGATCTGCATCCGCCGCGCGCCCATGCCGTACAGCTTCTGGCGAAATCGATCGACGTGAGTGATGTGTAATGTAGACGTGCAGCGGCGACGTGTTGCAAATTTGTTGCTGTGTTTGATGGTTACCTGGATGAAGTCTGAGGCGCACTGGACGGTGTACTCGATGTAGGACTCGAGGTCGTAGTTGCGCCGGAACGGCGTGGTGAAGTAGGTGTTGGCGAGGTCGTCGGTGCCGGTGACCACCATGTACAGGCTCGTGGAGACGATTTCAGCCGCTCGCCGCGCGCCGGCGATGCTCTTGATCTTCTCCTTGTACTCCTTGAACAGGTCCAGCTGGTTGTCCATGGTGAGAGCCGACTGAAACAGCAGAGTGAATGACCATTAAGATCAAGAAACGGCCTAGCTGCAAGTTCAGAGTTCTTGGAGAAGTTGATGCAATCAGTGCGCTCACCACGAGCTCGGCGGTGAGGGGGTCGAAGCCACAGCCGCCGGAGGCGAAGCTGACGCCGGTGAGGAGGTCGAAGTCGCTGAGCTGCGTGCCGAGGTACGCCGGCACGTACTGCTTGATGCCCAACTGGGTGGCTGGATCAAACGACAGGTTAATTTACATGTTCTCTGTCAAACCCTGATCACCGCATGCTACCATCAGTACGTGAAATACGCACGAACAGAGTGTCAGTGCCATACCGAGGATGTCGCCGGGGACCTTGCCGTTGCTGAACCTGCCGGTGGCGTTCTGGCCGGGGAAGTCCTGGCCGTAGGGCGCGAAGTTGCACCGCACCAGCGTGGCGATGGCGTTGTTGTTGCCCGGGTCCACGATGGAGTCCCCGAACACGATTAGCGCCGGCGGCCGCGTCTGGTTCGACGGTGAAGCTGCCGGCGCCGGCGGCACAACGGCGGCCGACGTCGTCGCGGACGCAATGCAGCAAGATCGTCGCAGAAGCATTAATGCCATCAGCGCGATGAGATGGCGTGATGCCGCTATGGATGCTCGTCCGGCCATGCATTTGCTCGCCATGTTGAGCTCCTACGGTGTCAGTACTCTACTACCCTTGTCTGATGCTGTTCCTCGCCTCCTGTATTTGCAGCAGCGTTGGGGTAAATATAAGAACAGAAGATTGCATGATGGGAAATAATTAGTTGGAGAGACGTTCTGATCATGGCTAGCTTGTGTGTTTTCCTCTCCATTTCTTGCAAGGTAGAGCGTCAGTGTAGTGTACTAGCTAGTAAATTTTCCAAGCAATAATTCACAAGTTTTGGCTACCTTGATTTTTCTTTGGAGTGAGGCCAGCTGTTTGACCCATTTAATTGGACACGACATTTGAGGTGGTACACCGTACACGGTAGTGTAACAGATCATGCACTGCACTTGGTAGCAGTACTATTGAGAATTTTTGCACAGGCAGCACTAATCACTTGGTTCACTGTAACAGTAAACCCTGGAGCCTAGTGATTAATCAGTGAAAAATGTCAAACCAAACTTCTCTGGATTAGCATGTCGGTCGAACGCAGCGGACGCGTACCGTGCGGACATCTTCGTACCAACCCCAGCGTACTCCCGACGTTTGGTACTCCGTGCTTTTTTACTCGAAGCCGTAGGAAGTGATTGTATATTTGGCAATACAGTAAGTTTTTTTTTCCAGAACCGACTATCAAACTATATATTTTTTAAAAAAAAGTTGCTTCATTTGTCACTGCGGGAGCAGTCACAGACAATACATGTTTCCTACCGAGCTCCCCCGTCGTAGCAGGTGGTAGCGCTCGTAGCAGTATGGGCAAGCTCAGTAGGACCGACCTATCGCTTACCTACCGAGTCGGATGTGCTCGACACCCTCCTGCTGAGTCTGGGGCCACGACATCCACCTATAGTCCGCGGTTCGCTGATACTAGCCGCGTTAGAGCTCACCGCTGCGGTTGCTACCACATGACGAGATGGGGAAGCTCAGCAAGTGACACGTGTCGCCTGCCGCTGTTCTGCAACCACGGAGGATGCTAAATTTGAAAAAACGTGCGTTTATGGGGCAGTTTTGAAAAAAAAACTCGCTACATTACCAAATATACGACAACATCACGCCATAGAATCTGTAACGTTAAATTTTTTCAAATTTGATTATCAATATATTTAAAACTTATCTAGATTGTTTATACGAAAGCTACATTATTAAATTTATAGTTAAACATTCTTTCATAATATTATAATTTTATCTGTATATCTTAATACAAAATTCTAAAAAGCAACTATCAAAATTGTATCTTAAAAACTATAAAAAATTTAAAACTTTAAATATAAAAGAACAGAATAGTAATATAAAAAGGGGAGAGAGAGACTGAGAGAGAGGAGGAGAAGGAGGAGGAATGGGCGTAAATCATTTGAATGAAAGGATTTTTGTTGGTAAATCTTTACTCCTTAAAAGAAGGAGTTCAAGGTGATGGTGCATCCTACACTCCTTTCCTTTTCACTGACATGTGGAGCCACTTACTACCCCTCCATCTCTCCCACCCACCTGCTTTCTTTACTCGACATGTGGGACACTCCCACCTCGAAACCCGTGCGTTGCCTCATTTCTTCCGGCGCAGACCCGCATTTCTTCGTCACTCTTCCCCTCTCTCCTCCGCCACCGCCGGCGCCTCGGGCGCTGAACCAGGGAGTGCCTCCGCGCGTCGTCCGCCTGCCGCCGCGGCCCCGGCGGGCGCCGGGCCAGCCGCCGTGGGCCGAGCGGCAGCCCACCGTGTCCGTCGACTACGACCGCGGCTGCCGCACCGCCCGCGCCGAGGTGGATGGCGTCGGCACCGACGCCCTCCCCGCGCGCCACCGCCTCCGCGTGGAGGGTACCCGGTGGCAACAGGACTGGAAGGTGTCCGAGGCCGCCACGCGCGTGCTCGGGCTCCCGCGCGCCGACGCCGATGCCGTCGACGCCGTGCTCAACTGCTGGGCCGGCCGCTTCGCCCGCCGTAACTTCCCGCTCCTTATCCGCGTAAGCCTCTCTCTCTCTCTCTCTCTCTCTCTCTCTCTCTGCGCGCCTGCTTGCTACGTGTTCGATGAAATGAGTTACCGGGGCATCTATTTAGAATTAGCCTCTGCCGTGGCGCGGGAAAGATTTTTCCGCGACCATTGCGCTGTTTACCATTAGTGTGCCTCACAAATGGCTATATGGGAGAGCACGAAGCTGGTTGAACTTGCTATCTGTTTCGGTTAGTCGATATAGTAATCTGGGTATTGTGTATCAACTATCATTCCGTGCTTAATTCAAGTATTCAGACCTTGTAAGTATTTGTGGGTGCCATTGGGCTATTCGGCAGTTTTTTAAATTATAGCTGATGTAGTCCATCCTTGCGCATATTAGGGAGTATTTATTGCTTGTGAAGGATTATTGGTTGGTCCTTCGTAATCTTAGAGTTCATGGTTATCAGTATGTTTCTCATGTCATCGTTATTGTTTTTTTATGTACTTTTGTCAATAATTCCAAAAATCTAATTGTTCGTTTCATGAGAAACAGTTATCACTTATCACCGTCTTTCTTGTGGTCCAATATATTGCTTTCTTAGACAGTGTGTTGTGGTACGCCTTTACGAGGTAGTAGTAACTGTAGTTACAATTTAGGGTTCTCATTTTGTGAACAAAACTCAAGCATCTGTAAATTCACTAACAGCAAGCTAGCCTGTCCTGCTTATAAGTGATAACACACTTACACAAAATTTGTATCACCTTTAGGAAATCACAATTGCCGGGTCCTTGCAACACGATGTACATGTATTCCGCTGGATGAAAAATCAGGAGAATTACTGTGCTCGTAATGACATATATGGCATGATGATACGATTACATGCCAGACATAACCAGGTTGATCAAGCACGTGGCCTGTTCTTTGAGATGCAAGAATGGCGGTATGAATGTTACTAACTTATCATGACATTTTTTATGACGTAAGATTTCATTTAACTACCTTTTTTTCACGAAGAAGTCACAATAGTCCTCAAGCTATTTATGTCTATCAATCTATGTACAGATCAACCAACATATTTAGTCTTGACTGCCTCATTGGCTGCTTTTCTAAATTACGAATAACTTGTTTTTGTCATATGAGTTGTATCAATTTTATTTGTTGACTTTAAAATTTGTAAAATTTTCCTATTCTTCTAGAACAAAAAGCATAATTAATGTTGTTATATTTTCACCTTTCTTACTGTACATTGTTAATCTCTTTATTGGAGATAGCCAACCTAGCATCTTGAACAGTTGTACTGTTACCATAATGCACCAGCAGGATATCTCTACTAAAATGTAGTTTACAGGTAGCTGCCATTTCTATATTTGTTTGTTTTCCACAAATGAGATAAAAGAGGAGGCCTTTTCTACATTATCTGTTCATTCTCTGATTTCTTTTGACTTAAGTGATATTTATAGGTGCAAGCCTGATGTTGACATATACAACTCTCTGATCCATGCTCATGCTCGAGCTGGTCAATGGCGTTGGGCCATCAACATTATGGAAGATATGCTTCGTGCTGCTGGCAGTATTGTTCTCTGAACCATAGATGTAATAATAGTTGTGTTTGAAATGCTTTGTTTTCTTGAATATGACTGAGTAGATGTGCTTTATGTGTTTAAGTTGTACTTTCCAAACTATGTTATTTAGTGTTATTCTCCTTATGATAAGTGGTAGAGTCTTTATATTTGGCCAATGACCTTTTTTTGGCTACAGAGCAGCAGAAAAAGAGAGTCTTGATCCTTGCCTATGATTGCTTTTCAGAGCCTTAATTTCAGATTCCCGACGGTTGCCCATGCTCCTTGGCGCTGGCGCATGGGAAGACCTCGAGCCCCGTCACGATGAGCTGACTGCCATCACCACCAACACCCTCAACATTAGTAAAAACCAACTCAAATCAAAGAGTGAATCAAGTAAAATCCAAAAATTAAAAGTAAACCAAGAAGGGAAGGAGTAGAGGGGATGCACGGATCCCTGCGGCCGGTGTTGAATCCGTGGTGCTAAGGGCCAAATCCGACTGAGGTAGGCTCGAAGTGGCCAACGATGGCCAATCAGGCGAGGGCAGCAGCCGGATTAGAGGTGGCCAGGCATGAGAGGGAGGCGATCGAGCGCGATAGAGAGGGAGCTGGCTAGGAGAGTGAGTCCACAGAGTGGCACAGAGGGGAATAGCGGTGTCGGCAGAGGGGTAGCATGGAGGAGAATCGTTCAGAGAGAGAGAGAGAGAGACCAAGTAGGGAGTGGAGAGAGAGAGAAGGGAGCCAAAGAAATGGGTTGAAGCCCATTTGGTCGGCCGGCCAAACGAAAAGCGGGTAGAAGGGGGAGTATATACCACTTGTAACTACAATATGGAATAGTTAGAACAATAACTAAATTTTAGAACCTAGGTAATAATTGTTCTTAGATGTTCAACTGAATTAATGGTTGTCAACAAACCAAAATCTGCACATGGTAAATTAAGATCATATGCATCGAATTAAAATAGTAGTTAAGTTGCTAAAATCTGAAATTGACTAAATTAACTTCGAGAATCGCATAGGGGCGCCTTAGTATAATTTAATCTATTTTCTTCTGTATCCGAAATTTAAACCATAGAATACGTGCTAAATTGTTGGAAGGGAACTGGGTCCAGAGGAAGTATTTAATTCAAGTGAACCCGAGACCAAAATTTTCAACCAATACTCAGGCAAGCATCCTTTGAACATATGATCAGACTATCTTCTATAAAACAATTATTTGTCTACTAATTTATTATCATCTTGCATAAAAAAGTGAAATCATATTTAAATCGGTTGAATGCCATGAGAAAGAGATGAAAGGATACAACGGTTTCAACTAGCATGGATATCAGATAGCCAAAAAGGTCATCGTAAATGTCACATAAAGCCCCTTAGCTATAAGATAGAAGGCAGTAATATACCTCCTGAAAGGATTTGCTGTTAGGGTAGGATTTGCTCAAAGCAATCCTCAAAGAAGTAGGTGCAATAGCTTCTCCTTACCCCTTGGATGCTTTGATCAAGTCAATGAAGATATCATATAATGCACAGACAGCACAAGGATCTTCAACATGCTTATGCAGTGACGAAGTTTTATAAAGAGAAGATTATGTAAAACTCAATTTTATTCCTAACTTTGCCACTGATCTATAGTGTTCTTGTTTGATAGACTAATTTTAGAGTATTTCCTTTGCTCCCTATCATTTTGCAATTAGACTTTTTAAATGTTACGATTATGTTTTAATCCGTAGCAACGCAAGGAATCAATTTACTCATGCATTTGAATGTTTTGATATAGTGGGGGGGGGGATGTTTCTATCTTTTTTCTGGGGTTAGGGAACTGAAAAAACTGGAGTCTGCACTTGATTCTGTGGGATGCAATTGGTTTCGCCCCCTTTTTTTTGATATGAGGGTTGCAAAGGATATGTATCACTTATTACTTATTTTGTGTAACGATGATAATGGGATTTATGCTATGTAATTATCTTGAATGTTGTAAAGTTGTATATGCCAGTATAATTTATTTTCTTTAGGGATGAAATTATGTTTTGAACAACCATGTCCTTGCGACGAGGCTAAATTTGCCATTGTATCATATTATTATTTTTGTCTTACACCTTTCATTTTAGGGAAGGGTGTTTTAGCAAGATGTCACAGCCCTCAAGCCAAGATCTCAGAGGGAAAAAAGGTCCCTATATTATAATTCTTGAAGTGCAAGTTTTCAAAATAATACATGAGCTTGCATTCATATTTTAATTGAATATTTCGAACAGTGCTTATTGAAAACTTGGCAAAGGGAATGAGATCTTACCCCAATGTTATACCACGAACTCCAATAGTGCTCGTAATACACGAACCATCGGATGGTGTAAGCTCAAATTATGCTTCCTCAGATAACTGTGAGATCCTTGCAAGAATGACTGTGAGAATGCTGTAATAACCAATGTTTCAGATCAAGATCGAGGAACTGGACTGGTCCTAAGTTTCGGTTGGTGCTGGTTCCCTGCCATTTATCTTGTCTGACAAGAATGAGATAGTTTTGCTGGTTTTTGGTGATGCTAAAAGAAGAGGGAAGGATGAACATTGATTCTGAAGTTTCTGGCAGTATTAAGAAAATTGAGACAATTTTTTATGTAGTTTATAGTTTAGACATTGCGCAGTTGACAAGTAAAAATTTGACCTGGTATTGTGCGCTTTACAAGCACACATGACTAGCAAGCATCATTGGGTTTTTTTTCTTATTATTTATCAGGAGAAACATCTTAATGGAAAATCATCTGGAACTAATTTTCCTCATCATATATGGATGCTGGTGATAGGTAGTACAGTTGCAATTATTTCATTCTTTTGTGGCTTTATCTTGCCTGTGCATTCTTGTGCCTCCTTGAACTGTTGGACTTGGACTTGTTATGTTACAGAAATAGAAACATGAGCCTGATAGCCTTGCGCAGCCCTCTGGACATGTGATTGAGTTATTCACCTTCTTGAGTCATATTTCAATCAAAGAATATTTACTATTTACATTTCATACCCCTTGTAAATATGCTGTTGCATGAACTAAAATTTTTTACCATCTGTAAGTTTTAAAACATGCAATGTGATAAATTTTAAAAATCTGTAGTAACGCACGGACATTCAGCTAGTATAGGTCAAATTTCTCACATTTCGATTTGCTCGACGACTTCATTCTCCCTTCAATGGAACTTGCGCTCATATTAGACTTTCGAATATGTTAATTTACGGTCACATGTGAGAACCTTTTCCTGCTAACAATGTCCTGCGCGCGACTCGTGGACTGCGGACGCTTCCGATCGGCTCAGCTCGCGTTTCGAGTATTTGGATCGGTTTTTTTTTATTGAAATGATACTACAGTGATCGTTAGTTTTTTGAGATATTTAATTAAAATAAAATAAAAAATAAAAAACACCGTTATATCTTTATGGCTAATGCAAAGAAACAGGGGGGGAGGGGGAAGAGAAAAATCGTGTTAAAAAGCTAACACGTTCTAAATGGTTTTTGGCTTTTGAAAACCAGAAGCTATCGTTGTTTGAAAATGGGGCCTTAGGCTATGCCTGATGGCTTTTGGTTGCGACCGATGACTTTTGACTATATTTTTTTGAGATGTGGCAGATATGGATGACAATCGGGCACGACGGGTACCTGCGATCCTAATTTACACCCACGGGTATACTCGCAAAGGACGACGGGTGAAGAACCTCGCCCATACTCGTCGCCTGCGGGCTGCGGGTACCTGTCGCCCGTGGGCATACCTGTTTACCCGCGAATTAGGAATCACATTCTGAGAGTTGAACTAATGACATGTACATATAAGTAGCAGCTGTTGTTAGGAAATATAATAGCTATCAAAAAAATTTATAACAACCAATAGCAATTAGAGATATTGCTATGGTTGCACCATCTATTAATCTATATCGTGGGTAAACGGGCGGGGCGGGTATGGGTGGAGCTTACCGATACCCGTGCTTGTTTACCTGGCGGGTAGAGTGTTCCTCCATTTTTATATTCGTGGGTAAAGAAAATATCTCATACCCGACTGTATTAGGGTATTTACCCATAGGTATACGGGTAAACGGGCACAATTGCCATCCCTAGAGGCAGACGACAAAGATGTTGATATGAACGACACATATGCTAACAGGCTCAAGAAGACATTTAAAGACCACTTGAAGTTATTCTATTTGTTTCGGCTTCCAAAGAAACAGAAGTCAAAATCCAACCAAAAACATAAAAGAACGGGCCATTCACTGCAGCGTTATCGAGAGAACGATTAAGTTTGGAAGCCCACCCACAAGACCACATGGATGTTGGGTTGGATGTTATTAGGCCTGAGTGCTGAAGATGGGCTGGTGCTTGGCAGCCTGTCAGCCTCCGAGGCATGCGCTTTGGGCGACGGCCACCGGGCTGATCCGCACTCTGCGGAGTGGATAGCGACGATGAGGCGGACGGCGGCGTTGCTGCTGCGTCACGGCGGCGGCAACCCGCAGGCGCTCTCCGACGTGCTCGTCTGCCCCCTGTCCAAGAAGCGTCTCAGGTAGGCGAGGCAAAACCAAGCCAAGAAAGAGTGGTGCCCTCGATTCCGTCCTACCTTGTTTACCCACCTGTACGATTTCATTTACCGAGCAGGTACTGTGAAGCCAGCGGGTCTCTGGTCAGCAATGCCGTCGGCGTGCCCTTCCCGGTGAGTCCCGGCGGCTCCTCCTGCTCCGCTACAGGCTACATTGGTTGAGGTGCCCCCTCTCTGTTCTAATCGCATGTCCATGTGTGCCGGCCACCTGTTTGTTGTATTGCCTGAGCCAAAAATATGTCCAAGAAACGGGGGAAGGTCGATTTCTTAGTAATTAGTAAGCAACCACAAACCAACCCACGAGTGGATGGATATTTCGGATGTCGTAAGTTTTATCTTTGAGCGGATTTCAGCCTTTCAGCAGAACCAGGGCCTGCGTAGTTTCTTGGGAACGTTTCGGATCCAACCAGCAATGGAATTTAGTATATGTAGATCATGTTTTCTTTTCTGAACTAGGTGGTAGTGTTATTATTTTTGTGGATCAAGACATCTGCGTGTCGTGGGTGGGAGTACAAACTAGAGGAGTGTGGGAGGAGAAATTGATCAAAATGCACACCAAGTGGCTCGCAACCAACTGATAACGTCCTGGAAAGGGGAATTGATATGTCATTTGCATTTTGAGGGATAAATATGTGAAACACGGTTTCTAGAGGAACAAATGAAAATTCGAACATATGGAATTGCAGGATTAAATGTGATGTTTCTTCTAGCATTTCATTCATTTCTAGCATGATTCGTCTAGCTGTTTAACTTCCACCTTTCTTTGTCAGCAGTTGCCCCTATATCTGGTGATTTCATTCACCAATTTTGCCTAATTCTTATTTCGTGCTGATGCAACTCCAGATAGTTGCTGGACTTCCTTGTCTTGTCCCAAAAGATGGAAAGTCGCTTGAGGACCACCAGGAGAAATCAGAAGAATGCGGCATTAGGGATTCTTTCACGATGAGTGAAAAACTATGTTGCCCAGATACCCCTATACGGATACGCGATACCACGATTCGCCATTTTTCCAAAAACACCGATAGGTCGCTACGTGTGTGTGTATATAATAAACAAGAATTAATGCATTCTTATAAGGAATTGATAAACCCAGAATACTTTAGTATTAGCAAATTGCTTGGTTCTCCAGTTCTTCCTCCTGGCTGTTAGACCAATATAATGAATCATCTGCGAAGAAGAATGAACCACTGTGATGAGCTATAACATCTAAACATCATACATTTATACTGATATACACAGATACACTGCATCATACATAACATCTATTGAGATTGATGCATACAATCTAGCAATCAGTATAATGTTATACATACAGTCCAACAGTGCAAGTACATCCACCAATTCCTGTTAAAGTAATATATAAAGGGACAAGAATAGTATTCACGTAACACTTACACAAAGAGAACTAATTCAACCAAACCATGTTTCAAGTAACCACTAGTCCACTACTGCTTGAGAAGGCGCCACTCATTGATATTGCTCTGAATGCTTTTATATCTCATAAAATAAAACATAACTTTCTGACTCTTTGATGTATGAAACAAATGGTCATCAGTTCCATTTATTTAGAAGTGCAACTATGCGACATGCAAAAGCTGTTGACTGAACCAAAAAAAATTTATGGCAAAAAAGGCAAGATAAAGAGAGTATGCTAACCACCTCTATCTACATAGATGGCATCAGAAAACATGCCATGCGAGGGGAAAGGATGTATCTTTTCCATCCTCAACCACTCGAGCCTCCAGGCTACAACTCAAGTCACAGATCTACAACTTTGCATATGTGAGTTCATATACCTTATATCTAATCCAAGTCACAGATCTACATTCTACAAATTAGAGAAGGAGATCGGTGCGAAAGGGGAGTGGGCTCACCGAGGGGGGCCGAGGCATGGAGACGTCAATCGAAGGTGCGGTGGCCGGCCAACGCAGAGGGATCTTTGCGGCCGAACGGGGAGGGAAGGGGATTGGCCACCAGGTGGCGTGGAGGCGGCAGGGTCTTTGCGGTGTTCGGGCGATGGAGTGGCGCTGGGGTCTTGGCAGTGTGGAGGCGACGGGGCGAGGCCGGGGCAGGAAGGGGAGCCAATGTGGAAGGGAAGCGGGCGATTGAAGGGAGCGACAGTGCCAGGGACTCGTGAGATGCGGGTGTGGGGAGATGGACTCGTGAGATGCAGGCGTGAATGGCCGACTGAAGAATGGTATATGTATTAGGTCAAGCCGTATCAGCCACGTATCTACGAAGTGTCGGAGGCACGGGCCGGGCTCGGCATGGCCCGTTTAGGCACGGCCCATATATTAAACGGGCCGTGCCGTGCCGGCCCGCGAGCCGCGGTGGGAGCCCAAGCACGGCCCGAGGCCGTGCCGGCCCGAGCACGATTTCGGCTAAACGGGCCGTGCCGGCCCGCTAGCCCGTTTAGTCGGAAAAAAGAAAATTTGAGAAAAATTAAGAAAAATTGTAAAAAAATTGTAGCAAATTCAGAAAAAATTCAGAAAAATATAGAAAATTGTAGACATTGTTAATCACAAAAATAAATATTTCCAATGACATAATGAGCTTTATTAACTTATTAAATTACATGGGATGGCTGCCTCATTAAAAATTTTACCAAGTAAAAACTCAATTTGAGAAAACCTTGGTAAAGAAAAAAGAGTACAGCCTATAAAGCTCATTAGTGAGAAAAATATTGAAAATCCTATTCATTGCTATCTAAATACAAATTCTCAAAAGACTCTTCTAAATCTTTATTATCTGCAGTATGTTGGAGTCTTGATTCAGCTTGTTCCCAGTCTTTGACGGTCATAAGTACTTCGACCATCTCGTTGGAGAGACTTGTTCGTCGCTCCTCGATTATTCTTCCGGAAAGACTGAATGCTGACTCCGAGGAGACTGTAGAGACAGGAACAGTCAACACATCCCGCGCTAATATGGATAGCACTGGATATGATACCTTCTGGGTTTGCCACCATGAGAGGATGTTCAACTCCTGCTCGAAGCTGACGCTATCACTGTTGAGATAGCTTGATAGGTCTCCAGTGCTTTGTCGCCTTCCTCCTCCTAACTGCTGTGTACCTGCACCTGCACGAGAACTAGACGAAGAACCAAAAATCTTGCCCCATTGCATAGCCCCCTAGAGGTGCTAGGGACTACCGGGGGTCTTTCCAAACGCACAGATCCAAACTTATTTTCATATTTATTATATACCTCATATAATTTATCCTTAACTAATGTAAAGTATGAACAATAGTCTAAATCGGTAGCCTCACTTAAAACTTGTAAAACATTTATAAATCCTTGGAGTTTGGCCCTAGGATCCAAAATAAAAGCAAATGCATATAAAATAGGAATTTTTCTCCAATATTTTAAAAACTTAGATTTCATGGCAACTACAGCATCCCGTAGTATATGATCATTTTCAAAAGCCTTTAGGTGAGTGACAATTTCAACAATATTATGAACAATCATAGGAGATGTAGGGTAGTATACTCCAGAAAGGCAAACTGTAGCTTTATGAAAAATTTCTAGAAAGGAAAATATTTTTTCACCAACAACCTAATCGTCCTCCGTAATTTCAGGGTCTCTAACTTGGGTTCTACTGGAGGAGCTACGAGATTGATGACTTTGGGTGTGAAGGAAACAGATAAAGTGCTCTTATATGGCAATATATGTTTAAGCATAAGGTAAGTAGAGTTCCATCTAACAGGCATGTCTAAACCAAATTTTTTAGGACGAACATTCATTGCTACGCAAAAACTCTTATATGCGGCTATTCGTTGGTTAGAACAATTAATAAATAAAATTGCATCTCTAAAAGAATCAATACAAGCATTTAATTTTTTTTTAAACCGGATTTAACAATAAGATTAATAATATGACAAGCACAACGTTGATGCAATAAGAAAGAGTGTGCATAAGTATTAAACAAAGGAGTAAGAATTTCCATAGCTTTAGTGTTTGCAGCTGCATTATCTAAAGTTATAGAAAAAATCTTATCCGTGAGGTCAAAATCTTCTACAACTTTAATAATGCTTTCTGCAATATTTTCAGCATTATGTGAAATATTAATTAATTTAAATCATATAATTCTTTTTTCCATTATCCAGTCATCATTAACATAATGAGCAACAACACTAATATAATCCTCTCTAGCCCTACCCCTCCATATGTCGGATGTCAAAGCAATAGAGAATGTACATGTATGAAACATTTCTTTTAATTTATCACGACAATTGTTATAATATTTAATTAAATCTCTAGTTGTTGTTTGCCTAGATACAGTACTAAATCGAGGGTTATGAGCAGTCGTAATATATTTTCGGAAAGCATCAGATTCACCAAAATTTAAAGGTAAATCTTGAGAAGCAATTAATCTACAAAGAGATTCCCGAGCTACCTCTGGGTTGTACTCCCACGTACGTACCGAGCCGTCGGGGTTATATTGCAGCTGTGTCTAGCGCATTTGTATTCCTTGCCTTTTCTTGCAGTTTGCAACATGTCGTTGTAGATGACCCGTCCCACCTGAAGATTTTGCACTCAATTCATTATCACAAATTTTACAAACAGCATACCTCACTTCAGTTCCATCATTGTCGGTCTTGATCTTCTTGTCGAAATCATTCCAAACTGTTGATGTACTAACTCTTGTTCTTTTTGCACCCGTGCTTTGGGTCGTGGATGCACATGTTGAGCCAGCAGAAGATGGATCGATTGGACCCTGCGCCACCGGGGCCGTCGGTTCTTCGGCATCTCCAGTTTGTACATGTGGACCTTCCGCGGATAGATATGCTTGTTGAAACGATTGCATATCCTCCGCCGAGAGGCCGAATTCGAAGAGTTGAAAATTGTAGTTCTCCATTAAATTGACTGCAAATTGAAATAATAAAGAACGATTAGCAAAAAATTAAACCAATAAATAATACCAAAAAATTAAAATAAGAGTATAAGACAGCATTATTACCTCCTTTGCAGCTCTCACAAAAATCTTTGAAGATTTTTGAATTTTCGGAATTTTGCCCGAATTTTCACCAAATTTGCACAAACACTTTTCGAATTTTTCAGAGCTAAACCGAGAGAGAAGAGTGAGGTTTGAGGTGTGGAGATTGGAGGCCGGATGCCCCCCTATTTATAGAAAAAATTTCAGATTTTTTCCGAATTGTTTGCTATTTTTTCGGATTTTTTTACCCCCAACGGTCACAAAAACGACTAGTTTTTGAATTAGCCAGGCCGGGGCGGGCCGTGCCATGCCTGGCGTGCCGCCGGGCCGTGCTGTGCCGGCCCACCGTGCCGCACCCTCGGCCCTGGCACGGCCCGGTCCGTCGTGCCGTGCCGGCCCGGCCCGCCTATTTTTCGTGCCGTGCCTAAACGGGCCGGGTCTACAGTACCGGGCCGTGGTGCGGCCCGGGTAGGCCTGGCCCATTTGGCCAGCTCTAGTGTCGGAGAAGTATCGAGATTATTTTTTTTTCTTAAAATTTTTTAAAAATTATAGATACGTATCGGAGCGTACCGGCGGAGTATCTGTATCTGATACGGTATCTGATACTGATACATGATTTTTGGGAAGTATTCGCGCAAGGTAGGTGAAAAATGATCCACAATTTTGCTCCTGTTGTGGTAATAGTAGATAAAGGTATCGAGAATAGCACAGTTCGTATGCTCTTCAAATCACTGCTTGCTGTAGTAAATCATTCCCCTGATGATGTGCACCGACTATTTTGCTCAAGAGAATGAAGCCGTTACACGAGTACTGTTGAAAAGGCTTCTAAGGTTTCTGATTATTTATCTATTCTTAGTGTTTCATATTCCACAGCATTTTATCCAAACAGCAAACTGAGATCATCGCACTGCGAGCATTTGACGAACCTAACAAAATTGGTGACAATTGTTTCTCCTTCATCTTTTTGCTGGAGTAATTGTTATAGGACCCTGGACCCCAAGTTATTCTGCATTTGCATTAGTAGGTTTTTTAGCTGCATTAGGAAGTAATTACTTGCACTGATGTTTGAGGAAGCAAGTATCTGCACCTGAAATGACATACATATGCAATTTCTGTTCTCGGTCCAATGTAAAGATTTGGGAGGATTTCCTCTAACCGGCCATGGATATTCTATCAAGAGGGGAGAAAAGAAGAAAGAGAACAGGGAAAGGTACCTTGTAAAAAGCAAAGAGAACAGCGGAAAGCTGGAGTACCTGCCGAAGAAAAGTTGGTAGCAGAAAACAAAACAAAAATCTTGCATCTGTCCGGATGTCCTTCCGGCAAGGAACATAACATGTATGTACGTGCAGTTCTGCACAGCATCCAACCACCGTTACATTCCATGCCATTTGCCAGTTGACTGAAAGGAACATCACATGGATTGATATCTCAACCTGCTATGCCTATCTAGCATCAACTCCTGCAAAATTGTAAGTGCAATCTACCAAGCTTTTTACAAATGAAATGGATTCGATTATAATGAGAATTTCATGGAGACGTGAGCGATGTGACATGCCACGGATAGAGCTATGATCAGTGACGGCTCACCTTCACCTACATTCTACAGGGGAGAATAGTTCCGGTCAGTGTACCTAACCACTGATCACTCGCTCGCTCACTGATCATTCCTCCGATTCCTTGCAGGTTACTGAAGTTGCTTAGCCATGGGAAAAGCTCCTCTGCTTTTGTGCTGATGAAGCAACATTAGGCAGGCTAGCTCAATTGACACATCTGCTTGGCTGCGGCCGACAAGACCGGCCATGCAGATGCGCGCGGGCATCCAATTAAGTTCTATATTCCTGGTTGTTAACCACACTTACAGAAGAGAAAAAGCTCTCTGTTTTCCACATGCTTCTTTCCTTGTTGAAGTATTAGTATACTGTCTACCTTTCCTCGATAGGTTAACTATTGGATGAACTGATTGATGTGTAAAACTCGATATAGTATGAGGGCCAAAGATCCTAAGTCCAAGACCAGTGGTGATCATTTGGGCTTTTTTTGGTGGCTTATGGCTGAAAAGTACTGTAGCTGGCTGAAAAAAACACTGTAACTGACATAGGCTTATTTAACATAATTAAATTTAAAAAAATAAAAAATATGTTAGCCCATTACGTATAATACAAATAAATACGGGAAAAAAAGAACCGGCAAAAAAGCTTAACAAAAAGCTAAAAGTTCAGAAAAAGATGAAATTTATAAATAGTGAAAAATAAATCGGAAGCTAAAAGCTGAAGCCAAAACTCATTGTAGCCACTTCGAGGCCACGTCTTGAGAGTGATGAAGCCTACTGCATGCCGCTTTAGCTTTATAGTTTTACTACTGTGGTTGGTTTTTGGTCTGACGGCCAGGAAGGCCGCTGCAGCTTCTAACACAATAGCCGAACTGGCTGGGTCCGAATGACCCTGTCAGGTTGGACGTACGAATGATCCTGTCAATTAGTTAGCTTAGCTCCAACCTTTCGCATCGCAGAAGCTTTGTATCCAAGGAAAGGAAGAGAGAGAGAGAGAGAGAGAGAGAGAGAGAGAGAGGCTGGAGTTTTAGGTGCACCTTCTCCATCCCAATGGCTAATGATTCGATATGATATATATGGATCCCAAGCCACACACACTCGCACACTCGCGCTCACCTTATAAGCCATTGCAATCCAGCCTCAGATGCTGGTCCACTCCTCGCTGCATTGCTGCAGTATTAGATGGTGATGATGATGAGCCACGTGGTGGCGCTCCTCTCCTCGGCTCTCTCCGGCGCCGGCGGCGGTGGGGCGGTCGGGAAGGTGGTGGCCGACGGTGAGCAGTGCCGCTGTCGGTACGACGATCACCCGGCGGGGTGCTGCGTGTGCATATCGAGGTTCCGCGACGGGGAGGAGATACGGAGGCTGCCGTGTGGCCACGCGTTCCACCGGGACTGCGTCGACCAGTGGTTGGCGTTCTGCCGGCGGACGTGCCCGCTCTGCCGCCTGCACATCGGCGGCGGCGTGGCGCCAACGGGGCTGGACGAGCATGACCAGCTCAGCGATGATCTGGTCATCTGGTTCTCTTCTCTCTTCGTCGCTGGCTTGTAGAACCGATCGATCGTAGGATATGATCCTGCCTGAAGCTCTGCGTGCATGCAGGCACGGCGCGTCTTTATCTGCTTCTTCACTTTGGTGTCTTCTTCGGTTCTTCCCTTGTGATAAATGTTGATTCGAAGGATAAGTTTCTTCGATCCTTCTCTCAATATTATGCCAACTCCTCTCGGGTTGTCCATTTAGCTTAGCAGTAGAGCACAGTTCCAAGCCCAATTCTCTCTCTCTCTCTCTCTCTCTCTCTAAAAAATAAAACAAATTACACAGCTCCTTTCGTGCATTCTCATTGTTTATATTGGTAATGTAAATGAGAGTTTTGGTCATCTTTGAAAAGTTAATAAAATGTATGAAAATTTATATGTAATCTGATGATGATGTACTAGTACCTCCTGATGCATTCCAAGGATAAAGTGCAGATACGAGTAGGATTAAGTGGAGGGAGAGAGTTACCACGGTCCCAGTTGATCACTTTTAGTCCTTCTTCCTTATGTTTGGAGCATTTTGGTATGATGGAGAAACTGTATGTGCTATGTAGGCTGGTATACTGTTTTCAGCGAGTTAGAGCAACTCCAGCAGTAGCCCTCAAATCAGGGCCCCTACTTTTGATTTGAGGGCTCTTTCTATTTTTGAGGGTCCAGTTTTTTTGCATCTACTCCAATAGCACCCCTCAAATCTAAGCCCTCAAATCCATTCCACTACATACTAACACATGGGACTCACTCCTCAAATCCGGTCGGAGGCGAGCGGAGGCCCCAGGCGAGTGGGGGATTTTGGCGGCGACGGCGACGGGCGGAGGCGTCGAGCGAGGCGACGGGCGTGGCGGCAGGCGAGCGGAGGCGGCAGAGGCGGGGGCGAGCGGAAGCGGCAGAGGCGGGGGATTTTGGCGGCGCAAGGGGGACACGGGCGGCGGCGGAGGAGTCGGGCGAGGCGGGGGCGAGCGGAAGCGGCGGAGGCGGGGTATTTTGGCGGCGCGCGGGCGAGATGAGGGGCGAGCAGAAGCGACGGATTTTGGGGGGCGCGGGGGAAGTTTCACCGAGCAGGAAAAAACCGAAGGATGAGAGCCAGGAGAGGGCCACTAGGAATGAGGGCTTGGAGACCTCATTTGAGAGACCTCCTATTTTTGAGAGCCAAGTAGGGACCCTGTTGGAGCTGAGTTTTTTTGCTCTGGCTCTCAAATTTGAGTTTGAGAGGCCAAATAGGGGCCCTGCTGGAGTTGCTCTTAGGAACTCCATTTTGGTCCTTTACTCGAGAAGAAAGAGTACCGGAGAACTGCTTGGACCTGGAGGGTTCTGGCGAGGGTATTAGTGTCTTTTTTATTTTAGAGTTTAAGCCCATGTATTCCTATATATTGCCTCTTGGGCTATTGCAATAGATTCAGTCATCTCCACCACCCGCGCTCGGATTTCATCGTGCCGGATCCGCCCCACGTTGTAGGATCAACAACAAGCTACTAGAGGGGGATGAATAGGAGGCTCTAAAAATTTTTACCTACTAAGACTAATTAACACAAAATAAGACTAGTCAAGAATTCAATGCAATTTAAACCTATACAATTCTAGTATATCGAAGGCACCACAAACACTATTCTTTATGAATATATCTCTAACACTAGTAAACAAGACAATCTTATTAATCACAAAGCTAGAAATATAAGTGCAGAACGTAGAGGCAAAGAAATAACCACAAGATGACTCGAGAAGTTTTTCCTATGGTATCAAAGACTTGTCGATCTTCACTAGTTCACGTTGAGGAAACCCAATCGACTTGGACCGGCTCCACAAATTAAACCTTAACTCCTCAATCCACTAGTTGTTGTCCTTCCTCTGTTCTGGAGATGGTGGACACCAAACCACTCACAAGTCGGTGCCAGACTTCTTCACAATATTCTTGAAGAGGTCACCTCGTAATCTCCCGCCAAGTTGTCTAGGTGCCGGCAAGCACCAAGAGTAATAAATCAAGACTTCGCTTGACGGCGATCAAGTGCCAAAGGATCAATCTAGATGAATGCACTTGATGTTGGCTCAACTATCTCAAATGAATAGAATGAAAACAATTAAGGTGTGAAGTGAATGCTTTATACTCAAGAATGTTTCAATATAGCGTCTTACTCTATCCTTGAGCTGGTGGGGGAGTATTTATACCCCCACTAACCAAATATAGCCATTGCATAAAACAATCCTGAAAAACCAAGGAAAGCGGACCTGTACTGTAGTAACAGTAACGGCTATAACAGAGTGTCAGAACTAGCCGTTGAAATTCGGCACAATACTACCGCTATTATAAGCATGGTAGTTCTGATATTTGGAAATTTTGAAATTCCAGCACGGTACTTCCATTTGCTTCGAGGCTAAAAGTTGGAGCTCTTTGAAAAAAAAACATACCACTTGGATTTTCGGAGCTTCCAAGCTCCGGATGTACCGTGGTTGATTTTGCTCCTACTTACCTTTACCTTCTTGGCCCTGCATTTTGTGCTTTATAGGTTGCCGCACGATTTCGAATAGGAGGCGATCTATCCAAAACACAATTTTTCAAGAGCTGCACACTATGACGACGTCTTCAAGATACATATTTTGGATTTTCTGTATGTTAGTGTCAACTGTTCCAAATGCAATGCTATTGTATATATTTTGCATTTGAGAGGGTGTTAAGGGTATTAATATCTTTTTCTATTTTAGGGTTTGAGTCTATGTATTCTTATATATTGCTTGATTTAGACTACGTACTAAACTTACAGTTTCTACCCCTCGTTGTACGATTGCTTCGCTGACAAACAGTTCAAAAAAGGGGACCAATAATCGTAGTTTGTTAGTAGCATCGATCCCTATTCCAAAGAGAAAAAAAAAATGGGGGCGAACCAGCACCCTAACCAACTCTCTTTTATTAGTTTAGTTCGCTAATTCAGAAATGATGTCGCGTTGATACTTGATAGCCCTAGTACAATGTGACACATCTCACATCCTTACTACATCTTGATGTTTTTCCATGAAGGGGTCGAGTTGATCTCGCATTTGCTTTGCCAGCGCTGCCGGCTTTTCCCTTCTTTTTTTGGTCAGTTCAGTGATAGTCCATCCCAGTTTTAGGCTATTGTATATGCTTTCCCTTCTTCTTTTCACAACACATTGTTCAACTTCGGGGCGCTTTAATTGGCTGTCAGTTTTAAGCTAAAGTACACTATAGGAGTCAAAATTATATTGTAGTAACTGAAGTTACACTGTAGCGGTGGTTAGCTTTTCTAATTCATTTAATTAAAAAATAAAAAAGAGAGAAAAAAAAGAAAAACACCATTATACTATCGCGGATAATACAAAGGAATAAAATAAATAAAAAATAAAAAACAAAAAATATAAAAAATCGAAACTAAGAAGTGGATGTATTTTAAATATCTTATGGCCACTTAAAAACTGAAAGGCAGAAGCCGAAATATTTTAAACCCTTCATCACTAAGCCTCGAATTGCTACTTTCTGGTTACGTCTTACTTTCTGGTTACTGAGAATAGAACAGATTGCTCACCAAACGGCGAGCCGACCTGTCTTCAGGTCTGCCTGTAAGAACTGCACTCGTGCCATGTGCAGTGCACGGATTCTATTTCTGACAACAGCATGGATGGAACTATCCCGTCATATCTGGCAAGCTAGGAGACACCGAAAAAGTGAAGTGAGCACACACTCGTGACTGTTAAGGCTTTTCGAGACAGTAATAGATAATAGAATCCGTTTTAAAAAAAACTGTTCTATTTGTTTTTGGCTTTAGAGAAACCAAAAGCCAAAAACTAAGACCATATTTTTTTAGGCTGCGGATAATAGTTTTTGTTTGTGTTTTTCAATGGACGACAGAAACGCCGACGCAAATGACGCACACGGTTTAGTTTAAGTTCGAAAAGCTATTTAGAGAATTCGCTTTACAAAGCCGCTCCATTTATTTTGATTTTCGGAAAAACCAAAACCAACGGCCCAAAGAAAAGAAAGATTCAGCAGCCAAGTAACAAGACAACCAGGACATAATTCAGCAGACACAGACAGGACACTGGGCATTGAGAAAGCATCGGTTTATCTAAACTACGTTTTTTCAGTTCCTCTATAATGTCCTATACTTTTAATTGGCAGTTTATGCTGCTTTTCTAATTCTGGACACAGGGGCAAAAAAAAAAAAAAGAGTTGATAATATACGCGCCATAACTGAAAAACTTGGGGCGTCTTCTTGATGGAACTTATCGTTGGCATACACGCAAGGTTAGTGGCATACTTCAATTGTCAGGCAAGCTGTTTCTACGAAGTATGTATTTCTCCCACCCTATGCGCCTTCTTATTTTGCCATCCTGTAAAAGCATAGAACAGGTATATATTAATAAAAAGCTCTAGTAGTAAAATAAGTGGTACGAAACAACTATGTTGCACAGCTACAATGCACATGAAGATATTCTGCATTTGTTTTCATGTTTTAGGACAATGTGGAAAACAGCAGAATTGGAATGTTCTCGTCTAAACATTACTATTAGAATTTAGTTTGAACAAAACAGACTCCAGATTTACAGTTAAAAGATTTGAATCTGTCACATGGACTAATGTACGCCATTTTTGTCTAATATGTTGCTTTAACTCTCATGGACCAATTTATGCCATATTTATCTAATACTAGCCTCATAGGCACGGCGTCACGCCGTGCCAGCCACCGTGTGTACCCGAAATAAAAGAGGCGATAATTCGTGAGGGTTTTTTTTTAAAAACCGAGGGGCGGATGTGTATTTTCGGAAAAGTTAAAGGTTTTTTTCGTAAAAAACGAGGGCACATGTGTATTTTCGGAAAAGTCGAAGGTCTTTTTCGTGAAAAAGCGAGGACCTGTACGTAAGAAAACGAGGACCCGTACGTAATTTAGAAAAACCGCGGGGGGCTATCCTGCAAAGTGGAGGGGGGTTAAAAAACTGGCAGGGACCTTTTCGGGAGGAAAAAAGACCTTTACGTAATTTCTGGAAAATACAGGGACTTTTTCGCAAAACTGCTCCCCCGACCGTACCGAAATTCGGCCGCCACGCGCCGGCCGAGGGAGCGCAGGGGGCGACGTGGATGCCCTCAGCGTCCAGGAACCCCCCGGGGAGTAATAAGGGGATGATATGTTGCCTTAATAATGACTGAGTGATGACAAATGTGGATAGGCCAGCCCTGTATCGCATTAATCATATATTCATATATCAAACTAAATTCAACAAAATAATCTATACCAATTGATTTGGCATGTAACAAAGACATGAAAACTCACAAATTGCTTGAAACTCACATTATTATAGTAAGGAATATAGTAACAAATTTTCTTGGGGAAAATAAATTGACATAGAAATGGTTACCTGTACTTCAACCTCAGTTGATGACGAGACAGATTTCAGGATGAGTTCTAGATCAGTAGTTTTCTCATTGACCTGAAAAAACACGAAGCGGGAAATAAATGCAGTTAAAAACATATGGAGACACGTTTCTTGCCGTATTTAGTGCAGAATTGGGATATGTTCCAAGTAAAACAATGCTGATCCTTGTGCATTATGCTCAATAAATAATGTTTTGTATGATTATTACGATTTATAAGCCATGGATACTAAGCTGCATGACATTCTCATTTCTCAAGGAACAAACGAGGTGCCGGATGGACTTTTATATTTCGGGGTGCTGGATGGATTTTCGAGTAAAATTCGGGGTGTTATATGGACTTTTTCCTACATGACGTGGCTATTACCTCTTTTCAGTTTTCAGTCAACAACAATACTAACGACTAAGTGTGTCCTACCAGCTTAATTGTGTAGAATGTTAATGAAGCAGCGAAAGAAGATGTGCATTGATTAACGCTTCGCATGACAACTGCAGAGAGAACTTACTTTCCTAAAGCCAGCGACAATTGTCAATGGAACCCAACCCTCCGCATCCATATTCTGCTTCAAGTATAGGTCCGCGCATAGATTATTTTCACTGCCACAAAAGGAGAATGTTAAGAAATTGACCTAGCAGCAGCTATACATAGAGATATATGTTCCCGGTAAATCTAAAGGAACTACAGGAACAACCTAAAGTAATACTCTATCTGTTCACGCAGATCTTCTTCCAGCTTCTCTGAACTTAGCTGCTCTTCTTCCGGTTCCTCTACGTGCTTGGCTGCTTCCGGTTCTTCTACGTGCGGCTGCACTGCTTTCTGCTCCTCCATGTGTGGAGGAGCTGCTTGCTGCTCCATATGTGGAAGCATGACATGCACAGGGAGTGCAGGATACGGCGCAAAGTGAAGCGCATCTGGTGGGGGTGGAACGTAGAAACCATGTGCAAATTCTGCCAAACAAAACGAAAGCAAATTAGTATGACATAACAGTGGCACTGTACCACCTCCTACTCGTACAATTGCATGTAATCACATACCAGGCCAGTGTGCATATCCAATCATTGGCCCGTAGTACGCGCCGTGGAACGGCGGCATCGGCGGTGCGAAAAATGGCACCGGAGGCGGCGGCGGCAGCTGCGCAGGGAAAGGATGCGGAGCCCAGGCAAAGGGCATATGGGGACCGGGCTGCCTGTGCCCCGGTCCATGCCCATCCTGGTGACCCCTCCCGCCGGGCTGCCCATCAAAGCCCCACTGGTGCTCCTGCCCGTGCCGGACACCGCCACCGTTGCCATTGACATTAGCATTGCCAACGCTAATGCCACCACCAACCGCCCTCCTGCTTCCTCCATTGTACCCGCTCCTGCCGTGGGGGTGCGGCGGGAAACGCCCGTGCTGGTGGCCTGCGGCGCCGCCATTGCTCCTGTGATTCGGCGCGTGCGCAGGAGATTGCTCCGGGACAGCGCCACGCCTCTCAGGCGAGGGCGCAGGGCGCGCCGGAGCGGGGCGATCGCCAGGGACGGTCCTCGAGGCGCCCGGATTTCCTATCGACGCCGCCACTCTCTGAGACGATCGCGACGGCAACGAACCTCAATCAATCTCAACAAAATGTTCCAAATTTCATCATGCTAACAAAAAGGAACACGAAGACGAACACTCACCGTGGGTTTGGGAGGACAAGGAGCGGCGGTGGCAGGGGGCGCCTTCGACTTGGGCGCCGCCGCCGCCGCGTGAATCACCATCCCGCCGGAAAGAGCCGGCCAGTACTCTGCGCCGCCCATGACGTGCACGCCAGCCAACGCACCAGCGGCGGCCGGCGCGCACCCCAGGCGGCGGGAGCAGGAACCGCCTTCTTCGCGGGCGACGCGGCGCGGGCAGGGAGCGGGAGCAGGAGCAGCAGGAATCGTCTTATTCGGGCGACGCGGCGGGAGCCGCCTTCTTCGCAGGCGACGCGGCAGGAGCGTGAGCAGGGGCCGCCTTCTTAGCGGGCGAAGCGGCGGGAGCGGGAGCTGGGGCCGCCTTCTTCGCAGGCGACGCGGCGGCGTCGGCGGCGCGGCTGCCGGAACCGGAATCCATCACGACCGGGACTCAAAACTCTTCGGCAAGGTGGCGAGGGTCTCAAAATTCAGACAAGTCAGCGGCGCGCGGGCGAGACAAGGGGCTGCGCGATCGCGAGTCTGGACTCTCCAACACCAAGACGGGCGGCGGCGGCGGCGGCGGCGGCTGCGGCTTTATTGGGTGGAGTTAGTGTTACGGTCGGATCGGGTTTCGCAGCTGCTCTCGGTGTCAGGATCGGAGAGCGCGAGGAGGCGGAGTTGGAGGGGGTCGGCGCGGTGGCTTTGTGGCGCTGCGGTGGTGCGGCCCGTCCGCGCAATTCCCCGCCGTCTCCGTCCCGGACTGTTCAAACCCGAGTTCGTTGGTCGGTTTGGATTTGGTTGGCGGAGTAGGAATTTACTTCTGTTACTCCCGTTCCAGATTGTTATCTCGTGAGATAGTTAGTTTAAATTTGATATGGATAAAAATTTAGAGTTTTTCTGGATTCTTCTCAATTTCTACGATGCATAGGGATGGTTGTTTGTTTATGTTTTTAAGATAAAAAACGAAATTCAATGTAAGAGAGATAATAATAAATAAAACACACAAGTTGCAAAAAATATATAATATTTATATACTCTACAACAAAATAGAAAATTTGGAGGGTTTTTAAGTTTTCGGGCGTTCTTCTCAATTTCTACAATACATGGGATGGTTGTTTCTTTATTTTTTAGATAGAAAATGAAATTCAATGTTAGTGGAACAATGATAAATAAAACACACTAATTACATAAAATATTTATTTAGATACTCTAGAGAAAACACAGAAAAAATGGAGGAAAATGTTTCGTAATTATTTGCCACATATGAAAGTACATCACTGTCCATATCTGATTCATTGGCGAGGGAACAACGTAGAATCATTAGATTTATTGTGAGAAAACACAGTCATTAAATTGGCTTTGCAAAAGACTAGTGGTGAGCCACAATGTGACCTTCCCTCTACCAATCCATGAGTCCCAAGAATTGAGCATTAGCTTAGTGGTGGGTTCGATTGTTCTGAACCCATCAATTTTGAGTTCGATTCTTGGATCGAGAAGGATTTCCTACTTATCTCATTGGGCTAGGTCTCGAGAAGGGAGAGTACATGCACACATGGGTGCGTTCAGTGGTCGAAGCATGCGCCCACATTCCGTGAGTTGTAGGTCTCCCCTCTAGCTAGGCATGTACTAGTAAATACACTAACGTATGTGTGAGTTAAAATATACATACGGATGTATACATGAGTACGTGTGTGCGTCCACTGTTGTACTTAAAAAATCCATGACTCCCACCACCGAATGTGTCTTTTATCAATTGTCACTGTTGACCACCAGTCAACAACCACCACTCCTCCAGCTATCAAATTTAAGGTTTGGACATACTGATGAAATGATTTTTACCGTATGACCCAAGGTGGATTCCAAACCAAAAACTCCATGCTTAGCACGATTATCATTTATACAGTCTGAAACACCTCAAAATTCAAAAGCATTAGAATTCTTTTTGGATTTTTGCTTGAATTCCAAATTCCTTCCCAACTTGGTAACCCCCCTTGATTTCTTGCTTTCTTTTATTTTGGCTAACCCTCTCTCCTCCCTGTTGGCATCTTTGGCGAAGCCGCCTCCCGCCATCGACTCCTTGTTTTTCCCCTTCCACGCGGCCATACACCGCCACCCAAAATTGTGCCCGAGCTAGCCCCGGCGTTCACACCTCGCCTGCCAGCTCCTAACGCCGTGGCCCCACCTCCCAGCCTCGCGCTCCTTGCCGACCTCACCCCTTCCTCGCTTCATGTGTCATTTGACTTGAGCTTGCTCCCGTCGCAGCTCGCTGCCATCCCCGGCTGACGCGCGTGAACCACCGTACCAGCTGCCATCACCTTTACTAACTCTAGTAGAGACGACAGTGCTACCAGTGCCACCTCGCCTGCAAACTCCCTCCCTTAGTAGAGCTCCTGCTTTCTCTCCCCTCCACACGCTGGTGTCGCCCGAGCTAAGCCACTACTCCCACCGCCTCAATTCGCCCTTAAAGCTTGATTGCTTCCACAGAGAGCCCCGCACCACTCCCCACTACTCGTCAGAACCACCAATCGAGCTCTTTCTCATCGCAGCCTCACTGGTGAAGTCCCCTAAGCCCGGTGAGCTCCTCGGTCTAACTCCCACCTCCAACTGCTAAATCTCAATTCCTCTCCACCATACCATCCCAGAGCACCATGATCATAAAGCAGAACTCAATGGAACGAGAGCATTTCTTGAACGCCTTGGCACCGTGAGCCTCCGTTAGCCAAAACACCTTCTTCGTGGATAGCTCGTCTGAGAACCGAACCTCCCAATCCAAACCCTCAACACCATCGTGAACCCTATACCCCAGAGATGGCCAAACCACTCTTAACCTCGTCAAAAGTTCACCGAAGTAACTTCATGTCACAGTAAAGCCCGCAGCCTTCTCTCCTGCCACCAGTCACTACCACCCTACTCAGCACCTTCCAAAGCCCCAAAATGGAACCACCACCATGCCAGGAACCCGTTCGTACCCCTCTCACGCGTCGGAGAACCTCACCGATGCCGTTTCCCCTAGCTGGCCTCTTCTTTGTTTTCCATCAAAGGAGATAGCCGAAGGTAGATGAAGGGGGCGGCGTGGCCAGATCTTGGCTGCCTGCGTTTCACCCATCGGCCATCGGAGGGCGCACGTGCGTTGGACCGTTCAACCGTGCGTGGCTTGGGCTGAATCGACCAGCCCATTTGGTCGGGTCAGTTTGTTTTCATGCTAGTTGTGCACTGTTCACAAAAGATCGGCCCAATGCTATTCATTTCTATTCACCGAAACTCTAAAATCCAAAAATTCCTTGTTTCGATCATTTCAATACCACAATCCATTTTTGACCTCTGTTCCACCCATCCAAGCTCCATTAAAATCTAGACCAATTCCATCTTATTTTTATTGCATTTTACTCCTTTTTATTTTATTTATTTTCCTAGCTTGATTAGTTTCAAGCGTGGACTTATGTTATTCTACGTGTTTGCGTTAGCTCCCGAGTACTCCGAGATGACCATGCAAGGACCAGACCCAGGCGTCGAAGTTACAAGATAGCTGAGTTTGTCGAACAGCAAGAGAAGTTACAAGTTTTTGATCATATTGAATCATATGAACTTCATATTATTTATCTATGGTATTTGCATTAATGTTATTTGCGCAATGTTATTTGGTTAAAATAAATATTTAGAATTATTTATTAATTAGATATGACCTACCATTGAAAAATGCTCTGTTTGATTTGAGGCCATATTCACCTTGACAACCTTAGTAATATTTAATTATTGTATGAACAATTGTAGATTGGTTCATTTAAAACTTTATACTACTAAGTGATTTGGCATTTGGCAAGTAGATTTGTTTAAACAATTCTAGAGTAAGGAGGCATCGTGAAAAGCCACTAGATGGTTGGAGTCTATGACCTTACCTTAGGGAGGAGGCTTGAGTAAAGTGGTGGCAGTGCCGTCGAGCATTGAGGATTTGGATTGTGGTTGGCAGCCTCAAGTGAAAAGTAAGGACTGAAACCTTATGCTGAGTAAAAGACACAGTGATCGCTCAATCACAAGTGTTGACTTGTCAACCCTGGTCTAGTATCTGCTCAACTCGATTGAATCTCTACAGGAGATAGGAATATAGATGACAGGGAGTTGGTATGGAAGCGGTGTAACCATACTAACAACGGTAGATATTACTCAGGATGGGTATAAGTGTTTAGGTTTAGCCAGTAAATACCGGGTCTGAGTGGGGATCTACCGGGTAGAGGCTATATAAAGAATTGAGCAGTGAAAAACCTTATTTTATCAACTTAGTCGCACGCTAGTTGAAGCGTGCCTATCGCGTGACATTGAGAGCCTGAGAAATCTTGTGGATACAGCTGAGCAACTCTGCGGAGTGAAATAAATGGTATTCGAATATGACATACTCCTGTTAATAAAGATGTGTTTAATAAGTTATTCCAATAGCACGACATAAGTAGATTTTCTAATGTTTTAAATTGGTATAATATGAGAAAGCAACTGTTGAGAAACACCTTACTCTTAAGAAGTTTTAGCTTTGTTATTTCATGTTTAAAAATGTTGACAAATAAAATTGCATCCACCCTCATTAATAGAACTAGTATATTCCCTTCCATTGAATATCCTTGCAAGTAGTTAAATTAGGGTTTACTCTTGTGATTTGCTGGGTACGGTTGTGTTCATTACTTGCTAAATAACAAACAGCAGAACATTAGATCAATGATGAACAAGCTATTGATGAGAAGCCAGAAGAGCCATACTTCGTCGATGATCCGTGGTTTTAGATCTTAGCCTCGCTCGAGCTTGCTTGTGGAATTTCTTTTGTGTTATAAGATAACTTTAGTTTGTACGCCTGCTGCGTCCAAAACTAGGCTGTTAAGCTTTATTTCTGTAATAAAGTTGGTTATTATTTGTAAGTATGTTTTGAACTGATGCTCATTTATATACTGTAGTCTGCAACTAAATAGTCCTGGACAGTTGCGGAATTACTGGCGCTTCTAGAAATAGTGGCGTTACACAGTCGAAGCTGCGACGTGGAGTCCTCGTGTTTTTCCTGAGATTCAAAGCCGACCAGAACGATGGAGAATTGACAAATAAATGCATTAATAATTTGTGTGAGTGTTTGCAATTTTCCACTCAATAAGACGTACAATCTTATATATGTGATGCCGATAGGTGTTGGACTTATTTCTGTTGTGAGCCGCTGGACGAAGTCTGCAGATGCATCAGCGTTTTGTTTCCTATTTTCAGTCTGCATGCAGGAGTGCCGCAGTAAGCGGACAGAGTATGCGTTGAGTAAATAACGTGCAGTCTGTACGAAGTTTTTTTTAGCGTTAAGTTTGGATCTGTGATCCGTTTTTGGTGCATTCAGTTGTAGTGTTCTCTCGCATGTATTCTGAAGGTATTCAGTAGCTCTGTTGAGACAATTGAGTAGTCCATTGAGAAAATTCAGTTTTCTGAACCTAGTATCACATTTCTTTACTTTGCCGTATTGCTAACAGTGCTGTTCGTTCTCTGAATTCTGGGCGGACTCTGTTCTGAATTCTGGGCGTGCACTGTTCTGTTTTCATTCTGGGCATATTCCTGGCATTCTCTGTTTACAATAGGAAGAGGAAGAAAAAACAACAAATTATCACCGTGTCACGAGCAATGATGCGATGGCAAGAACTGCATGCTAACTCCGTCAAAACCACGAGCTACCATGCGCGCTCTCGCCATTCGATGGAAGGAACAGCAAGAACAAATGGCAAAGAATCAGAGCACTCTTGCATGGTTGCATGTTTCAGTAGTCGAACTGCTTGTAGGTGGTGAACGTCTGGCCGAACTGCCACCACGCCGGCGTGACGTCCTGGAATTGCAGGTACTGCCTGCCGGTGGTCGTCACGGCGAAGCTGAGCGCCTGGCCGGCGAGCCCGGCCAGCGACTGCCAGTTGGCGTCCCAGTTCCTGGACATCTGTATCCATGCCGTGTTGGTTCCCTTGATCCATGCGCTGGCCACCGAGCCGCTGCCGGCGACGTTGGTGATGAGCACGAGCTCAAAGTAGTTGAACCCGGCGACGGTGATGGCGGGGCCGGGCTTGCACCACTGCGACCGGCTGGTGTCGCAGATGATGAGGTAGCACTGCCCGCATGACGCGCCGTCGTTGAACAGCGCCGTGCTCAGCGCCGCGTTGTTGACGTCGTACCTCTGGTCGTACAAGTTGCCGTACCCCACTGTAACACCCCGTTTCCAGGGGCGCGTACGGACACGGCATTCCGCAACTATTCACGCATGAACAGTTATGGAACGTCGCGCAAGAGTATACCATTGCATGCTTTCAACGAAAGACCAGCATATATTTTACATAAGGATTAACATCCATTTTTCTACAGCGGGGCGTGCAAGCCCAAAGTATACTTACATTACAAAAACTCCAGAATCCGCTTGAGCCCGGCCAAGACCTAAAGCCTCGGGTCCTCGTCGAAGAAGAGACCCTCCGGGACGTCCTCGACGGGGAGACCTTTCCAACACGAAATCTTGAATTGCCTTCTTTTCCTTCTGGTATCTGTGGCATTTAGCAAGCCTGAGTACTCCGACCCCGTACTCAGCAAATCACAAGGGAAACCCTAACTTACTACTTGCATGGATCGACAAGGGAAGGGAGTATACTTGGTTTATTACTTTTGAGTGGGTGCAGTTTTATTTGCAAACATTTTGATAAAACGGCCCAAAACTACTCCTCAAGAACTCAGGGGTTTTCACGAAGAGTTCATTAACCAACTTAACCAAGTTAGAGCATGTACAAAACTACTTAAGCTTCGCGGCTGGAATCACCCAAGTGACACAACTCCAATAACCGGGAGCACGGCGTATTCGAATACCATTTATTTGACTCTGCAGAGTTTGCTCAGCTTTACCCACACGATCCCTTAACCCTCATGACTGAGTTAAGGAAGCCAGGTCGTTTCACTGCTCAACTCTTTATATAGGCTCTACCCGGTAGAATTCACTCGGGTCTGGATCCCCCCACACACACAAGAGAAAACAGTGTCCGCTTCGAGTGAACTCTACCGTTGTTAGGCACCCATAACGCGGCTCACCAAACCTCACTGCTAAACCTCCTGTAGAGTTTCAATCGAGTTGAGCAGCTACTAGACAAGTGTTGACAAGTCAACTCCTGTGGTTGAGCGATCGCTGTGACATTTGCTCAGCGTAAGGGTTTCAGTCCTTATATTTTCACATGGTCCGCAGCCTCGCCAGGCCCGCGACCCAAACTGAGGTAAGCGGTGGGCGTAGACCGTCCCGCGGTTTCCCACTCACCCTTACCCTTCTCCAAACCTAGGGTAAAAGATTGGCGAGGACCGTCTTGCGGTTTCCACTCCCCCTTACCCTACCTTGCACGCCGGCACTCTCCGCTCTAAGATACGGTGTCCCACACCACCCTACCTTAGAGTCGGGTTTTCCAAATTCTATTGGCTCCACAGCCACGACCTTATTAGTGTAAGACTTTTGCATGATAATATATCCTACAATTTTCTAGATTAACAACTAATTATTTCTAGGGTTACAAAGGCATGGCTACAAGTTTAACATGGCATTTAACAGTGGTAGGTTTAACTACATAACATGTCATTCTAAACACTTTATTTTATTTCGAACTAACATTTCACAATTAGTATAATGCAAATAGCATAATAACATAATTAGACAACATGGGTTGCAATATGATCAAGGACTTGTGACTTGCCGTAAACCGAGACGAACTCGGCTAGCTCGAACGTAGAAGCTCCTGGATCCTGCGACTGCACTTGAGCTTCCGGGGTCTTCGAAACTAGCGCAAACATACAAAATAAATAAATCCGGCTTGAGACTAATCAAGCGAGGGAAAATAAACTATTTAAAAAGGAGTAAAATGCATAAATCTCCAAATGAGGAATTTTAGAAATTTATCTGGGATGAATTTGGGGAAATGGAGGTCACCAATGGGTCTGGAATAATATTTGGAGCAAAGTGGTGAAATTTGGGAATTTTTGGGATTTTCTGTGATTTTCTAGGATTTATTTGGATTTTCTGGAATATTGGAAATTAGAAAAAGGTTGGAAAATCGGGATGAACAGTGAATGGCCGGCCCGATTACTGTGCGGCCCAGCGGGGAAATTCAAACGCGCGACGGCGGCCCAAGCGCGCGCGCGGGAGAGGAGTGGGCCGGGAGGCCACGGCCCGGGCGCGTCACGCCCGTGCGGCCTGGATGGCCGCCGCGTGGCGGAGCGAGCGGCATCGGTGCGGCGAGCGCGGGCGGCCCGGATCAAGGCGGGGAGGAGTGATCGGACGGCCGGGATATGAAGACGGCGGCGAAGCGGTACGAGGTAGATCGGACGGAGAAGAAGCGGACGGATTAAGAAGATCGGACGGAGGGAAGGGTGGCTGGGTCGGGTGGCTGTGATTACACGGCAGTGGGACAGATGGACGGCGGAGGAAGGGCCACATCTTCGTCTTCCTCCTCTCGCCGTGCGCGCGCGCCAGAGGGACGGAGAGGGCGGCGTCTCCGTTCTCCGGCGAGGACAAAGGCCTCCGGGGGTCGGGAAGGGTTCCACCGGATAGAGTGCAACTAGGGGTCTCACTTTAGGGTTTAGGAGGAGGAGGGGATCAACGGAGGGGACGGGAGACCGAGGGGAAAGATTTGGTTTCCCGGCGGTGAGGAGGGTCACCGGGGCCGAATGGATCCAATCGGCCGCGGCTACACGCTCAGGGGCATCTGAGGCTTACATTGGCAGCGGTGGCAGGAGCTGGGGAGCTGCGGTGAGGTCTGGCCACGGAGAGGGTGCGGCGGCCGGAGAGGGTCGTCGGTGCCGGAGCTCTTCGGCGATTCTCCTGGCCAAACAAGGACACCATCGGGGTTAGGGAGTAGCAGAGCT